>OU015465.1:28637689-28685756 GCA_907164805.1 Brachyptera putata
ATTGGTGAAAGTAGCTTTTACCGTGAATAGTCCTCGCTCGCTCGTTCGTTCACCCCACGCGCGCACACGCAAGTTTACCGACGAACCACGTCGCGTCTTCGATTCCCGCGGCGGGTAGTCTGCAGGTAGTTACGCTTTGATCAGCGTTCGTCGTTGCGTTCGCGGCGATGTTGAGTCTGCGAGTCTGACGATGTCGTAAAACTCTACCAACCCTCTGCGATTGTCTTTCGCAGTGTCTATCACGTCCTGCTCCCTTGATTGTCTATATCGTTCTCCCTTACGTCCTGTTGCACCAGGCTTGCCATGAAGGAGCTCAAGTAGCGCATTGAAAGCACAAGTCTTCGTGGCGTAAATGGTAGCCTAGACGGCTCATATCATGAGGGTCCGGGGTTCGCCTCCCACGATCTTACTTTTTTTTTAGCAACTATCAACTATCAAATGTTGATTCAAGCGCAGGGCTATGGTCTAGGGTTTTTTTTTCATTTTGTTCACAGAAACAAAAATATCCACACAAATTATGTGTGATTTTTAACCATTGTCTTTAGTCGACCCTTTAAAAACCGACTTGCAGAGAAATTCTCTCGGCCCGGGCCTAGGGCGGCCAACTCTCAAGGGGCGGCAAATGTCTAAGGGGCCTCAGACCCTCAAAAATAAAAATTGGTAATACCTAAATATATAAACAAAAATCGTTCGTTTTCATATAACCAACATTCAAGTTTTGAGATACCAAGTAATGCATGGAGAGTATTAATATTAATGTTCTGTGATGCTATACAGTTTTCTGCTTACACAAAATAGTTTTCGTAATATTTTTGTCTTGCCTAGTGGCGGTTTGGCGCCTGTGATTAATTTATATTCCTATATTTATAATTATAAAGATATATGTATAGAGATTTTATGAGTGTTTGGGCAGTGGCACGGAAGCGGTCGTTGCTTGTTGATGAGGCGCTATCCTATAGTATTCACCTAAACGACAGACAGTAACTCCGAAAAACTTCTATCACGATGAAGCGGCTGCCCTAAACCTGATAAGGCTGTCTGCTATGGCAGTAGGCTATATAGTTTTTAAAGTACCGGTAGTGAAAGGTAAATATTGTCTTAGTTGATACATTTTAAATAATATTCATTTTCAATGACGTTTTCATTACAAACATTTTTTATAAATAACAATTTGGGGATATAACTTTTTTCCTCCCGATGTCCTCACGAACCAGTACAGAGCGGTAATAGTATTGTATATTTTCATGGCTTATTTTTTCATATGCATGTTTAGAATGAATAGTTTCATGCTGTTGCTTAGTTATGACGTAAGACCAATAAAGTTATTTCAATAACTACATTTTCGAGTTGTCAATTCTTTGGTGATTATCAGTCATAACCCTGTAAGGCACGTCCGAACTGCGTACACGTGTTTAGCCAGCAGCTCTGGCAAGAGTTGCATGCTCACTGCTGGCCTGACTGACCGCAACTGAGCACTGATTGGACGCACGGCTTGAGACGAGAAACTCGGCTACTTGACGTCATAGCAGTGGTCCCGCCTCCACACTCTCACTAAACTACTACTCTTCTGAATAAATTGACTCGACTGAGTTGACGATCGACTCCCACGGACTCTTAAGAAAGAGGTGGCAGTTTGAGACATAGTCCCTCCCATACACTGATGGCTGCTGCATGTACGTGCTTTTTCTCTGTTATAGTTGACAGATTGTAGCTTTATTATCTTTTCATTACGCCTACGCGCACATGGCTCAGTCGGCTTTTATTGGACGACATGAGGAAGATTACAATAAACGATCTGGATGTCAATCAACCATCTAATTAAGAAACTTAACAACTATTCCCTTGTCCTATTAGACCTTCTCAAATTAAGCTAAACTAAAATCGAAATATCAGACAAAGTAAATCCTCAAATTGCAATTGAATTAATTGTAAATTGTCATACCTAGAGGATACGCATTCAAATGATGTGCATAATTCACATAAGAGATAAACCTTATTTTAAACAAGAAAATACAAATTCATCAATACATATTGTTTGTTGAATCGAACGAATTGTCCTAAAGTCAACGAACCTCTACGATCTTGAATTGATTTCCCTTACATGGTTTGCAACCGCGGTTTTGGAAAAGGTTTAGATGGTTCACCTAGGCGCGTATCTAAATATACTCGTTCGACGTTGCACCGGCTTTGTTTGTCACCGAAGCTTTCCACACCTGTCCTTCTTTTATCTGACTCGGTTCCGCTGACGGAACACTCGACCACGATTACTCAATTTGATCGCTTCACCTTTAATTATTATTACGTAAAGATTCAATATGCTGATCTAAGAGACGGTGTCGGACAATATAATATGCAATGTGATGAGAATACAGGTGTATTTTGGATGTATTGCATGATACATGAGATAATCTTACATCGGCACCTATACTTTCCGTTCGTCAGGTGTGATATCGCTGACTGCTTCATTTGCGATGAGCCGCTAGACTTGAAAGTTGAAACGTCTGACGCGTCTTATTATACTTGTTGTCAGTCGTACGATTATATTTTATGCTAACACGTCAAAACGAAGAACCTAACCAATGTTCGAATACCGAGTCAAGACAGAAACATCGTATATCCATAATACTGTTTAGTATAAGGGTGCCTATTTATAAAAAAAGTGCCTGCGTGAAAACCATTGACAAATCACGATGTTAAACAACTAGAGTCATTTCTCCCAAAAGATAATTATTTAGTGACGTAAGTGGAACAACAATAGAAAAAAGAAAACAAACGTTTTGAGAAAAAAAAACCCACCCAAAAAATGCGAGAAGGATACCAATAATATCCCAATTTATTTTTCAGGTGTGCACTCCCAAGAAACAAATATCGTGTAGTGGCCACTAACAATACAAATAATTTTCTCCGTGTACATAGAGAAAAAACAATGTACTATCAGTAGATTTTGTTTGTTGGATAAAAATTTGGATTTTAAAATTGTTCTAATAATCTACATTATCAAACATCGTGACTGTAAACTATATACCGAGTTGGGAGCGACCCTAACACCTTGGCCCATTACACTCCTAAAATCCTGTTTGTTTGTGGTTCACCCATGTGTAACCTATAACATTTACTTCCCTTGACTCCGTAAAACAAACCCACATTCAAAATCAAAATCCTTTATTGAAATTTACTTGTGAATGTTTTCGTTCAGCGTGTTGCTACATCACTCTTACCTTATGACGTATACACTGTATACGTGACGCTGTATTATCTGTATCTATGCTAAAATATCATTCACACATAATTTTGTGTCGAAACAAATAGAAAACACATTTACCTTTTCTAGCATGATTCATCAACAAAGTGATGTATCATGAAAAAAAAAACTCTAAGTTACACTACGTATGTTAAGTAGTTAGCCATGAATCTATAAAATAACTTGCGTAATAATAACTCTACCATAACATTTATATGATGATAACTATATTATAATAACTACATGGATCATCTACGCATCTACGTCTTCAGTACTGACATCCCCTTTTAAACGTCAGTCGTCTGGAGAATAGGAGGGTTTCAGTCTACTGACATGCAGGGTGTCTCTAACTAGTGTTCTACCCTTTTCAATCATGGCCACGTAGTTAAGGTCAGATAACCTACTAACGACACGATACGGACCTCTCCATCGTTTTTGGAGCTTATCCGAAAGACCCACTTTTCTAGTCGGAAAATATACTTTTACTAATTGATTTACTTTGTATTCCACGTGTCTTTATTGACCATCGTATCGTTCTTTCTGTTCCCTCTGAGCTAATTGTATCCTCTCTACCACGAGTTTCCGGGCGTCGTTGACTTTAATAATCACGTCCTGTGCATCCTCTGTCAAATCCAACCCCTGTCGGAGAGATGCGTCTATAGGCAGGACTGGCTGACGGCCGTATAGAAGGTAAAAGGGGGAGTAACGGGTGGTTTCTTGAGTTGCCGTATTATATAGGGAAATGTCACTAGGTCCACCAAGTAGTCCCAATCGTTGTGAGCTGAATTTACGTACATCGAAATCATTTGTGTCATTACCCCATTAAATCTCTCTACCAATCCGATTGTACTTGGTTTGTAAGAAGTAGTGAATGAACTCCTAGTACCAACCCCTGTAAAATACCGGTAACTAGACTCGATTGAAAAACTTTGCCTCTATCTGTCAAAATCTCTTTAGGACAGCCGTGTTTACAGATAATATGTTTTACCATGAAGGCAGCTACATCGGCGGCTCCTGCTGTAGGTAGGCACCCGGTTACAGACCATTTGGTTGTATAATCGGTACAACATATCACATACCTGTTACCCCTAACGGTCCTAGTATGTCACACCCACACAAAGTGAATGGTATCGGGCTTACTGGTATTGGCGTAAGAAGCCCGGCTGGTCTAGTTTTAGGTGACTTCTTAGCCTGACAACTTGGGCAACTAGCTACATATTTTTCTACCTCTTTAGCCATCCCTTCCCAGAAGTATTTCCCCCTCAACCGACCGAGAGTACGCATATACCCCAGATGGGCTGATGTGAGTGCGTCGTGATCATGAAAGAGAACCTCGTATTTCAGACAGTCAGGAATTACTAAGAGCATAGTGTCTCCCTTGTGAGCGTAGTTTTTTCGGTATAACAACCCTTTATCTAAAACATAACTTCTCGTCTGTCCACGCATCGTCGTATAGTTGCATTATCTGGGTCTAGCAAAGCCTCCCGTAATTCTCCCAGCTTGCCGTCTTCCTGTTGTAGTCTTTCTATATCAGAAATGTCTATCGAAAAAACTGTGACCTCATCGTCGCCCTCATCCCCCTTGCCTTCGACTGGTGAACCGTGATCGAGTGGGTACCGTGATGAACAATCCGGTCCCATGATGTAAAGTGCCGGGCTTATGACGAATTTTAAAATTGAAGTCCTGTAGCATAATACTCCATCTCGCTAATTTCCCTGACGCGTCAGTATTATTCTGAAGGTAGCATAGTGCATTGTGGTCACTAACAATGGTGAAAAAACGACCCCAAATGTACGGTCGAAAGGTCCCAAGTGCAAAAACTATTGCTAAACACTCTTCCTGTGTAGTATTTAGTTTCATCTCTGCGTCTGAGAACTTTTTCGACGCATACGCAACGGGATGAAGTTCACCCTCGAAACGTTGTTGTAGGATTGCACCCACCCCTTTTAGACTAGCGTCTGTGTGAATTTCGATATCATTGTTGTCCTTAAAGTGACGTAGAATAGGACTTGAGAGTAATTTTGATTCGAGTTTTCTAAAAGCTTCTTCCTGTGCTTGTCCTCAACAAATTTGACATTTTTTCGTGTTAATTCAGTCAACGGTGCTGCCAGCGTCGAGAAACTTTGCAAGAATTTGCAATAAAAGCTGCGAGTTGCGAGGCCTAAGAATGATCGAACGTCTTTGAGTTTTTGGGGTGTTGGGAAATCGGATACCGCTTTGAGTTTATCTTTGTCCGGAGCGATGCCGAGGTTGTCTACCACGTGACCTAGGATTTTTATTTTCGTGTAACCGAAAGTGCATTTCGGAAGAGCCGCCGTTGGCGAGAGTGTTTCTAAAATATGATGATTTAATTGACAAATTTTCTAAAATAATATGTTCACCTTCCTCCTTCGATTTCAACCTGTGTTCTGTGATACATTATATCCTAGGTGAATTTACTTGATTTCTGATGAACATTTCTAATGAAGGTATTTTGTTTCTAATTGACTGAGAGTTCTGATTCATAATGCCTAACGATACAGTTTTGTTCGACTTCGATCTATTTGCCCCGACACTCCGGATGCGAATTCCATTATTTGCGAAATAGATCGTAGTTTATGTCACCCGAGCCTCGTCTCTCCTCACGTGTGGCGGCGCGCGTCATTCTTCCGGTTGACCGTTGGCTTGCAGCTATTTCATGCAAACTCGAGTCAAGGAATTCGCTGTTTCCTTCCAATTGCTGCAATCGCCTATTATTTCCTTCATGGCTAGATGTATTTGCTTGCTTTTCAGATTGTCTTATAATTTTGTTTGCCTTCATGCTGGTTTCTAGTGTTTCTACTGTGTGGTGAATTCCGTCGACTAGTAATCTGCTTCTCTTCAGGTTGGCTCGAAAATGGCTCTGGGGATCTCGGGGGCACGCAAACCCCCACACCACGTCAAGGTGTCCGGATGCTTCGAGGGGTTACAGTCTATGTTTTGTTTTGAAACGCAGGAGAGTGTAAAAAAATACTTTTCGAATTATAACTAAAGAAATTAAAAAAATATGTGGTTAATATAATTTGTTTGGGTACTAGGCTACAAGCTCATTTATCAAAACAGCTTCTGATTGTACATTTTCTGGTATCGGTATTGTGACTAAGCTCACCAGATTGTAATTTTTTAGGCTCGGAAATTTCTCCATTATTTCTTCTGTCCTCGATGCTTTTGTGGTTATCCATTTTCGTACAGTGCTTGCCGTTGTCTTCAGTAGAATTTTCATGTGAGGCGAATTGGTGTGTGCTTTCTCATGCAACTCCTTCAACACACTTTTAGTAGAGCGAGTCGAAGTAATTTTACGTTGATGCAATTTCAACAGAGCTAGAATTGGCAGCGTTAAAATAACAAGTTACATAGGGTTACCATATGAAGGAGGGTTGAAAAAAGGACAAATTCACTTAGGAAAAAGGACACTTAAATGTTCAGTACACAGTTGGTTCATTTTTCTTCACATTGTGTTATTGTTTATTTCTCTCACATCTACAGTCTCATATTTCTCAGATGAAGATATTTTTTTCAACAGTTCAGGCTTATCTTTGATGTAGTCATAGAAATCTTTACACTGCATGTTTTTGTAATTGTACTGAAGAGTTATGATTCCTTTCATCGACTCTACAGTGAGTCAGTTTCTCTCTTTGGTCTATTGTGCATTAATCAATGAAAATATGCGTTCTACGTTTGCATTCTGAGCCGGAATTGCGAATACAAATTGCGCAATTTTTAATAGTTCGCTATGACAATCGGAATTAATACTCATTTTGAAATATAACGCTCACTTCTGACTAAAATGCATAAGCCCTAACTAATCATCATCCTTCTTCCGATTTAAGGAATTGATATAATTGGGGAACTGATCAAAACATTTACAATCATCAATGTCAATATGTTTTTCCGACAGATACAATATACAACTTTCTACTTCTTCCCACTTTGGTTCTGGAATGGACATCCAATTGAAAATGTCAAATTCCTGGAATGGATTGACCCACAATTGTAAATAATCAATACAAATGTTGTACAAACCATTGACTTCATTCAAGAAACGGTTACACTCCTCATCCATTCCCTCTTCCCGCAATCTCGAAATCAGCGTCTTTACTTTCAGGGGAACAAATGTGTTTGCTACCCGATCCATGAGTACGTTCTTAGTGGACTCGAGATATTCTTGATTTGCAGCAAAGAATTTTGTTCGTGCTCCATTGCTTCAATTTTTGTATTGAATACACTCATCAGGGAATGTAGAAAATACAAATATACTCCCGTCATATTGCTTGTAAAGAAGTCAAGTATAACTGTTGGGACTTTTTATTCAGACTCAAAATAAGATATAAGGGCAGGAAACATTTGAAGAATTCTGTCAATGGCTGGAAAGAGCGACAGCCACCTTGTTTTACTGTGATTGAGTAAGGGCCTGTAAGTGATATCAACAAAATCAGAAAACTCTTTCAAAGCCTCCGTTCTTATCGTGTAGATTGAAAAATAGTTGAAAATCTTGAGCACCATACTCTCCACATCGATAGATAGACTGTCAGCACCGTGTTGAACACAATTGTGCATTATGTGTGCTGGACAGCCGTTTCTCACAAGATTACTATTGACATTTGTTTTCAATCTAGTGAAAATATTATTCCCATATCGACGTTTTACTCCCCCAAAGTTCGTATCAGTGTTATCTGCAGTAAATGCAGAATACTTCTTCAATATACCCATTGACTTCAGACCTGCCTCAAGAAAGAGAGATACTGTTTCAGATTTCTCGTTGGATAGAGCTTGTAAATCTACAATTTTTGTAACAATCCCTTCATTACCAAAGTACTGAATAAGAATAGGAAACAGTTTGAGTGCACAATGATTGATACTGTCAGTGGCCACTCCCACAAAATCGATGTTCACTAAATCTTCTTTAAGTACTTCCAAACAGTGCGGAGACAAGACCCCATTTACTATTGCCTCGGTTTTCGTCCGTGCACAAGATACCATTTTCACAGTATCAGAATCCGGATAGACAATTTTAAGTAGTTTAGTTGTACAATCCATTGAGAGGTAACTTTGATGATGACGCACGCAATGAAATGCCAACGTCCCTTCGGCTGCACGTATGAGCGTTTCTCTCTTTTTCTGGTCCTTATCTCGGTAAACAAAAAAGTTCTCAATCTGTATAAAAAGAGATTTTTTTTCAATTACTAGGCCAAATCGGTATAGTGAACAGAGAATAATGAATACAGCATTTTGTAATAATTATTATAGTACACAGTACACTGCATGTTCAATACTGCCTCACGCGGTCACGCCCTCACCTGTTTCGTAGAACTACTCCCCCGGCCGGCGTCGACGTGCTTTTTCCTCTCCACATGCGCTCGCAAATCCAACATGCCCTTGTTAGCAACCGAAACAAACGTTCCGCCGCCGCAGACGATACATTCTGCCTCCCAATCATACCTCCCTTTCTTGAAACATGGCAAGCTTATAGCCATGTTGGCATTGAATTTACATTTTCGTTTGGCTGAGGAAGCCATCACCTCACTTATATTTTAACTAATAAAATCAAAGGTTCGGTTAATGGCGACATACCATCAGTCTCGAGCACTGATCTGCGGTCACGAGCGTGCAGGTAAACAAGTCCGGTAACTTGCCTGTCTGTAGAAAGCGGTGGTGCGTGTAAGCATGCGCGTAGACCGCGGTGTAGTCGTGAGTGTAGGCCTACCCCTGTCCCCTTTGGCCCATGACCAACAGTTCACATACGCGCAAGAATTACGCGTTCTTGACAGCGGTAAAAGTATGAATTGGCTGATTTGGACAGTTGGTAAAATATAATTTCGTCTGATTCTGTGGAAACGAAAAAGCCGGACTTAGCCGGACAAAAACGTGATAATCAAAAAGCCGGCAGGCAATTTATTTTACTTTGAAAAGCGGACATGTTCGGCATGGACGGATGGTAACCCTGAAATTACACCAAAGATAATATGCCAATAGTTTGGTTGTAGTATCTTGTCTAGGCCTACATTCGAAACTTGAATGATTAAATCTACATCCCAGTCCGAGAGGTGAACAAATAAAAGGCAGCACCTAAACGAGACTCGTGAATCCAAGAGCACCAATTACTACAGACACGATTTACTCGTGACTCCTACTGTATGAATTTCTATAGACACTATTTACTCGTGACTCCTACGTACAAAACAGCTATGGACACGAGTTTTGCAACACGAGTCTCGTGGATCGAGATGTATAGACACGAGGGCAACACGAGTCTCGTGATAGAGATGTATTGACACGAGCTACGCAACACCCGTGTGCGTCTTGACGAAAACTGAAGCATCCACAAAATTCGTGCGCCCAGCTACGTAATTCTAGACATAAATTCAAAATATGACCTCTAACCTTCCGATAAAAACGAAGTCGTCATGACGTGTCACTAGACATTTGTTTAGGATAGACGAAATCATGGAAGATCTGTATTATACATGGTTTATCAACAATTTATTGAATGTGTATACAATGATATGAACTCTTATTTATTACCTTGTATAAATGTAACCTGCATGTAACGAACGAACGATCGCGAAACGAGATTAAAACCCCAAGCCCATAAACCTTGACTCGCGGAAGTTTGTGTGTATAGGCAAGATTCACGTGCCACAACTCGTGTCTATGGCATTCATTTTATGAACTGTCGTCAGTTTTCGTGGCACGAGTCATTAATCGCGACACGAGAATAGAACCTCAAGCCCATACACCTCGACTCGCGGAAATTAGTGTATATAGGCAGGATTCACGATTTTCGTGCCACGACAACTATTTGATGAACTCTTTTGTTATTTCTCTTGCCACGAGAGCTCGTGTCTATGGCAACTAAACACGAATCTCTTGTAGTTATTCAACTGGTGCGCAAAGGTCAGTCAATAACCTAAATAATGTCAAACATTTTTTTTTCATTTCCCCAGATAATTCTTGTGTATTGAACATTCTCTCGACATAAGACTCAGAAAATTCCAGATTTTCTTACAACGAAAAACCGTGACTAAAGTCACTTTGAGGATGACTTCAAGAAATTCGTGGGAATAGATGCTGCGAAAATACACATCAAGGGGACTACCAAAGTTGAAACACGTTATCAGGAAGACAACAATCACAATTGGCTGAGATAACAACAATGCAAGTAATTAGCCTATATACAGAATCATTACAAAAATATACATGCATTTGCTTCAGGGATTGCGTGACAAACATGTCTACAGTCTTGTAAACATTGCTTGGTAGAACAATGGAATAGACCGTAAGAAAACATTGCTTCGTAGAACATGTCTACAGTCTTGTAAACATTGCTTGGTAGAACAATGGAATAGAACGTAAGAACATAAGGGATTGCGTGACAGACTGTACTGTACAATACTTTACTACAGAACATAACTATCACTTACAGTTCTTGCAGTGCCACTCAACATTCTGTCCTGCATTTGCATCGACACACTTAAAGTGGAAATATTCACAGCACGTTTCGCACAGGATCTGCTGAGTGTCGTAATGTTCAGGCATACGACAGTAGCAATAAACATAAATAGTTTGTCTCGTTGAAGTGGGCTTCACAAAAGCTCCGCTATGACGACGAAAAGGGGTCAAATAATTACGGCGTAAGCATTCAATAAAATGTTCACGTATCAAGCTATGGTCAAAATCTACGTAACGCCAACGCTTGTTGAAACAAATTTCGGTGGCATATGCGATGGCATGCAATCCACAATCAAGACCACGTTGGCGCTGGGTCACAGGGGACAAAACTGCAATACTACTTGATTGAGTCTCGTTCACTATCTGACAAATCTGAACCTCAAGAGAGGAAGACATATTTCTACTTTCGGTGCTCAAACTGTCAAGTAGATATACGTTGTCAGAACCTTCCATCAAGTACGTGGTCACCCAGTGATCACGTACATGATGGATCTGTACTATTGGTTCCTGACCGACTCTGCAAGAGAACCCGCGAGGTCCAGTCGGCAACAATGTGGACTCCAACCCTCCCATGTTGGGAAATTGTATTCTTAGTAGGTTCTGTGCCGCCTCAATATGCGTGCAGTTTAGCCGTTGGTTACTATCCAGTATTCGTAGGTCATCCTGTGTCATGTGATAGTGCTCGAGCCACGACAATGTTGCTTGTTCCGACTCACGTACAGACTTCTTGTCTTGTACTATAACACAAATAAGCAAGAATCTCAGCAAGGATGTTTTTTCTCAATTGTATACAAAGAGGCATACATCAGATGATCGTATTCACTTTGGTTCCATGAATGTATCCAGATGGCGTGCACCTGCCACACCTCCAATGAATAACCAAGAAAATAATTTTACTCAACTTTGAAGCTATCTTATATTGTAGTGAGAAATTTCATAGCTGTATGCATGCCATGCAACTCAAGGGAGAAGGATTATTAGACACATTGGTTATATCTGATGCTGCTATTAATAGGTTTCTCAATAGGTTTAATTCACTTTGAAATCATTTTTCTTAAAAGTGGTTCAACCGATTGCACCTAAAAACCACACAGTATCAAGTTAGATTTGTACACATGTGTATGCCAAGTTTCAGCAAATTTTTTCCTCTGTTTGACTTATGGAGTGCAGAAAAAAATGTTTCTATGAAAACCCCTCAAACACAAATAAAAACTGTGGTGCTTTTGGAGAGCCCCCCCCCCCCCCCCCCTTTCGTGTAGCCTTTGTTAGGTGGCATTGGTCACATATAAATCAGAGAATGGACCAAGATGCATTGAGGGTTGCGTTGGTTCGCCGTCTTGAGATGGTGTCTCAACTTAAACCGGAAATACGTTCCATTACCTTACCTCTCTCCTTAGAACACCCGATCGCTTCTCTACCTAATATTGTTTTGTAGAAACTCGATGTCATGCCTTCTTTAAACCTCAAATATCGGCTGCCAAGATGCAGTGGAAGTAAGCAACAGCGCTAGGCTTATGAAAAAGGATATTTTAACTGGCAATGCAATAAAATGAAATGTGAATAGTTATTTGTTTGTGACATGTGGATTTCTCACACAAATTCGATAACATCAACAAATCGTCCAGATGTAAGTTACTTGCAATATAGCTTGCGTTATTATGAATTATTATTATGAATTACTTCACAATTTGAATAATGCACAATTTAACCTCTCTATCTCCGTTTTACTTCATATAAGAAACTGTTTCAGACAACTGAGCTAACGTCAACGTCATTTCGTTTGTATTTGTAAACAAAGTTAGTTCCTTTTGTTACTACTCACTGCGCATAATCGGTTGTTCTAACAATTTGGATGTTAAATTGGTACATATTTTTAACATGGGAGGGATAGGAAGAAAATTCACCATATCGAGGCCGGCTAACCAACGCAACCCTCAATGCATCTTGGAATGGACATTGGACTTACAAATGCGGTGACCCTGTTTTTGCCCGAGAAGTCAATGTATTGCCACTCTTTGATAATCACTCTTACGATAATCAAGCACAATATCTCTTCCTAAAAATGGTACGTCACACATCAGATAATCGTATCAACTTTGTAGTGGGGCATCGCCTCGATAAATAACCACGAAAGGTTTACTACAGTCACACTTTGCAGCTGACTTGGACCTATATTTTAATGAGAAATTCCATAATTGAAGGTAGGGTCATTCCATGCTATGGTAAATGTGTGTACATACCAATATCTGGAACATTTGTAAGGTCAATCACTTCCTCCATGGGTTGAACAAAATCAGCTGTTTCAGTCTTCCGAGGTTGAGTCACTGTAATGTGATACAACATAAAATTATGGATACTATCCAAATGAGCACTGCATATTTGCCCAAGATGAATAATTGTGTCAAATTATGGTGAAGTTGAGTACTTTGTACTTATGTAACACTACGTGCAGTTAGGATAAATCTTGCTATGCTTTCATAATTATCTGGGAATGCCATTTCAATCATCGAAATCGGACAAAGCCTTTCAAAAATAGCCTGCCCGTTACTAATTCCGAATAAACTCGAGCATCGCTTTCGAAAATTGTCAAATTTTGGATCAACTGGGTTTGTATTTTTTTTTAACGTTGCTGATCGATCCCATTGACAGCTAGGTTATACAAGGGAACGAATGAGAGTGTGATGGTGAAACGATGAAGTGATGATAGGTGGAAAAACATTTACATAGACCTATGCCTCAAAGGAATTATCCGAGTTGGTTAGTTACGGTAACTTTGGTTGCAGCGAATTTTGTTATCGCGACCTGCATCATGAAAACCAGTGTCAGCTAGTCGTCTTGTTTAGTATGAAATAGTTATATTTAGGCCAAGTTTCACAATTTTCGCCCCTGAACTAATTGTGGACGGATTAATGCTTCAACTAAGATTTGTAAAACTGGGCCATAGAAAAGTAAAGGCGCAAATATATGAATGTCACACTAGTTTGTAGTACTGGGAAATCCAGATTTAATGTTTGAGATGGTACATGAACGATGCATATAATTCTAACAATCAATTGTTAATTGTTATCGATATCTCACTGCGTACGCATGGTGCATACCTAGCTAGCCCGCTTGGCGGTGAGTGACAGCGGTCACTTCTACACCCCCAATTCCGTCACAGGCTTATGGCCTGTTCAGACGAGGCACTGCCGTGCCAATCCTATGTTGCTGAGCAACACGATGCGAGCTTTGGGGCATTCAGACACAAGTCTGGCACCGCGCATCGCATTGCTGGAAAGTCACAGCCACCTCAAATCAAATCTAAATGGCTGTGATAAATGGACCAATAGAATATTAGCATTTACGCGCG
This sequence comes from Brachyptera putata, assembly GCA_907164805.1. Taxonomy (NCBI): domain Eukaryota; kingdom Metazoa; phylum Arthropoda; class Insecta; order Plecoptera; family Taeniopterygidae; genus Brachyptera; species Brachyptera putata. The sequence continues at coordinate 28,651,747 of OU015465.1, forward strand.
AAATTACACCATGAGCAATCTGTCAGATATCAGCAAGTTGTGAGCATCCATCAGTCTATCTCTTATTAGTATTCGATTCTGAAATATAAAGTATAAACAATGAGTGACAGTGACGAGTCTATAGCAGCAGCAGCTATAGTATTAATTTTAAGTCAAAATCGTAGTATTGAGAAAAAAAAAGCAGATCCGTATGGGTTAAGGATTGGCTCCTCAAATATGGGGCAAAAGTCAATATGAGACTCTGTATGAAGAATGGAAATTGACAGACCCAAATATGTACAGGAGGATTCTACGGATGAATACTCATGCATTTGAGGAGTTACTAGGTTTGGTGACTCCTCTAATTTCTCGAAAGAACACCAATATGAGGCATGCAATAAGTCCTGGCAAGCGTCTTGCTATTACGCTTCGTTTTTTAGCAACTGTTGAGAATCGTCATATGTCACTCTCTTAGCCCTAGGTCTAGTGTGGCATGCACTATTATTAGAAGTGCAATATTCTGTCTGGGCCCTATTAATCTTATCCATTTTTTAATCTGTCATTTTAGGAGAATCTTATTTAGAATTAAGCGTCAATTTCTGCGTTGGACACAGCACGGTGTCGGAGATTGTGCCTGAAGTGTGTGATGCCATCTTGCAAGTCTTGAAAGATAACGTACGTAGTCCTTCTACCGAGGATGAGTGGAGGGTAAGCAACTAGGCCTAGGCCCACTCTTGTCACTGGTAGACTTATCTTCATTAGCCCTAGCTTAATTGAGAAAACCAATATTATTACTACCATTAGGCCTATGTATCAATCTACGGTGAATTGAAATACAATACAATCTTTATTAGGTCTAGCTTGTTGTGTAGTATAACTACTTTGATTTATGGTAGTATTTAAATCAGACTCTACATATTGTGCTTCTATTTTTTTTTAGGCTGTTGCCCAGCACAACTTTGACCGTTGGGACTATCCAAACTGCTTGGGAGCCCTGGATGGTCGACACATAGTGATAGATCCCCCTACTGGCAGTGGCTCTGACTTCTATAATTACAAGGGGACCTTTTCCATTGTCTTGATGGCCCTAGTGGATGGTGACTACAGGTCAATATATGTAGATGTAGGGTCAAATGGAAAGGTCAGCGATGGGGGAGTGTGGGGAAGATGTGACCTGAAACGTGCAATCGATGAAAACATGATTCACATTCCTCCACCTGCACCTCTTTCATACGCTCCATATTACATCATCCCGTACCACATTGTTGCCGATGATGCGTTTGCTCTGTCCACTACCTTAATGAAACCATACTCATTAGTCGAGCTCAGAGGCAACATGAACCGACGCATATTCAACTACAGGTTAGTAGGTACCGGTACATGAATCAAATCTATATTTTGTTTCAAAATGAAGATTTGTCCTACAACTTATTTTTTTATTGTAGGTTGTCAAGGTGTCGTAACCGCTCTGAGAATTACTTCGGTATCTTGGCGAACCGTTTTCAAATATATCGTTCACCTCTCAGGGTTAGCCATGAAAAGGCTACGAGGATAGTCTTGGCCACTGTTGCCCTCCACAACTGGTTGAGAACAAACACCATCTCCAGGCAGTTATACACACCATCAGATTACATGGACTGGGAGGATGTTGTTGGTGGGATTGTTCGTAATGGACAATGGAGAGCGGAACCTCCACCAATGGGAATGCTACAGTTGGCACGGCAAGGTGGCAACAGGACTGCAAATGCTGCTAGGGACATGAGGGATACTCTTTGCTGCTGTGTTAATACTGCAGGTGCCCGTGAGTGGCAAGAAAGGATGATTGTGTGAATATTAGATAGGCATAGTAATAAATAAAGTAAACAATTGTTTTGAATTTGTATGAAGTTATTTATTTAAAGATGTTTCCAGGGTTGTCCTTGTGGTTTTTAACTAATATGGCTTGAATTTCCATCCTTGTTGTGGCAGCCATAAAGGCAGACATGTCGTCCAAGGCAATCCCCACCTGTTCTCCAAACACTGCATTTTCATTCCGAACCTTTCGGTTCATTAGACGGTCCTTGGCCAATTCCAAAAGATCATTGTGAGCAGTACTGGTAGCAGCTTTCTTCGATGGCGTTGGGCGTAGCCCAGCCTCGCTGCACGACCGTGACAATCCTGGCGAAATCTCCGAGCTGTCAACAGATGACCGGCTGCCAGTAAGGGATTTCGGCGTTTTTCGTAGGCCAGCTTCGCTGGACGAACGAGATAAGGAAGGCGATGTATCCATGTTTGTCACCGATGACTGGTTTCCGCCCGATGACTTTTGCATTCTAGAAAGGGTCGGAAGACTCGACGCCAGACACGTTTCCTTGCGCGCGTACGAATGGCAGTCATTTGCATTGTATTTGCCAACACTTGTTTTGGCATTTGATGAGGGTATTTCAACGAGATATGTGCCCTCGTCGACAACATATTCTTCAACTGTCTCCGACAAACCATAATCGTCCACGAACTCCTGCAAAACAATTGAATACTTCATGTTCCTGTATAGGCCTATTATCTCACAAGACCTAAGATCTTGGAATTCTTCAATTGTTGACACTGTGTAAATGATCACGTTATTTTGTTAAATCTGAGTGATGTTCTTTTATAGCCTACTAGTCTAAATAGTAGGCCTATATCAACCAGTACCTATACCATTGATTGTGACAGTCACTGACATTAAAGTTGTGTACTGATCGATGAATAGAAAATCAAAAGCTAGGCCTATGTCCGATGAAGTAGGCCTACGTAGTGTGTAAATTCTGTTGGAACTTTGCACAGAGCTTACCTACGGTACTTCTAATTATATTTAATCTCAATATGATGAATACCAATTCAGGCAGAGCTGTCTATTAGCTGTTCATGAATACATACACTGTTATCCTCTTCCTCGACATACTGAGGCATTGAATGTGCTGCTGCCTGACTGCAGCTTGAATTGAGCGTCGACGATGCCGGCCGCTCTACATACGTGTCTTTCAGAAAGAGTAATTGATTATAAAAATGAAAGGTGGGGATGTACTTCTCATCCGCCCCACTTCCACTTTTCCTCGTATTCGCTTTGATCCAATTTCCGCGAAAGGTGGATCGCAGGGAAATCCACCGGGCATGAATTTCATCCACTGAAAATAAAGTTCATATTAGACTTGAAGAAAATGGAACTGGCCTAGGCCTAGCTGGTAGCCCTACACTGCATAATTGTGTAAACATTGTATAATTTAAAGACTAGTTATAAATCAAAGATAGTATTTCAGTAGATAACCCAAGCTTACCAGTAAAAACATTTCCCAAACGTTCGACAATTTCATCAAACACAACACTCTTCTTCCCAATTTTATATTGGGAAGATCCTGTCTCCCACAGGAAGGGATGATCCCTGTGAAATTCAATGACAGTCATCTCTCTATCATAGGTCCATAGTGGATTTTTTCTAGGAGCCATTATTATAAATTGATAACGTGTAAAAAAAAGTAGGGCTATGTACGAACTCCTATTTGCTTCTGTCTAAGCGGCCATATTCAATCGATTTACCTTGTTGCGATTATCGATAACTCGAATTGAAAATACTCCTATTGGTCATTTATGTAGAATTCCAACACAATATGAATGAATATAGAACCCCTGTCTATCTGCTACGTGATTCGGGCTCTCAGTGATGACCTTGACGCGTTCACACGGGGTGTTTCATTGCTCAACAACATAGGATTGGCACGACAGTGCCTCGTCTGAACGGGCCATTAGAAGTCTGGCGCCCATAAAAAAATGTAATAGCCTAGACAACTAGAGTAGGAGTAGAAAAAAAATAGCTCAACAATGATGGTTACGTAAATATCTCTCTTCTCAGAATAACAAATACTTGTTTCAAAGTCGGATGAGGACTTTGAGCGCGATGATACGAAAAGTGGCCGTGAGAAGGGTAAAACTGCTTAGAGATTTCAACTCACTTCCATATCTATCTGTGTCGCTGACCAACACGGAATTGCTGATCCGTCGCTGCAATTCACGAATTGGCGTTGCTGAAAAACACAATTGGTTTTCAGTACAGAATAGCGTTACAAACGTAGCCTACATACTTCAGTTGTAGGCATTTCACAATTCAAGGTGTTGAATAGTTTAAAATGTTGAATATACCAGAGTGTAAAATGACCCGAAAAAAATGTAAACAATTTATTCAATTAATATAGCAGAATTTTATACAAAATTAAGAAACACAATTTTTAGTTAAAAACATATATAAAATTACAAAATGTTATAATCCAAGTTAATACTTGTATTTCACATCATTTTTACGATATTAATGACATCCGTAACCGCAACCTTTATAAAAGTGACCAAAATAATTGTTAAACGCTAGCAATTTCAACGGCGCACCCAAGTTGAGTACAAGCAAAAAAAAACAATTCAGAATGATTCAGTTATTTGAAAGTATACATATAATAATAGGCTTAACATGCAAGCAAAAGTTCACATTTCAATCATACCAAGTTCTGTGTGGGCAGAATTTTACAGCAGTTTCATTTTAATCACACACACAGAAAATCACATGCGCATTGAACCAAGTAACTTCTGACAGTCTCCAAAGAAGCCACAGAAGGAGTAGAGGAAACACGTAATCTGAATCAGTTACAAAATGTTTGCAACTTACGTATATATATAGGCCATGACATAACGGTACTGTTGATCGTCAAAGGTTCAGCTAGATAAATAAATAATAATCCCAAATTAATAATATTCAAGACAATCACAAATGGCAGCGGTCGTAGCTGATTAAACTGAATTGGTAGTAAGCAGATACTTACGAACATATTCCTCAATAGCAAGAAGAGTGGGAGATGTTCCTGCGCGTGACTGATGAACACCGCCTATCCAAGAGGAAACAAAGGTCAAAAGACACGAAATAATGCATAATTGTACATACGGTATTATAGATTCTGAATAGGATATTGAATTATATTAGTTAGGCGGTAGGCCTCATACACTACAGTAGGTCTACACAAATATATTTTGTCCAGAGCTATACAAAAATGTTGCCAAATGAGAGGCAGCTCGAATAAAAACCAACCAATATTTTTTCAGTACCCTATTGCAAAAAGGAATATTTACTAATGCTCAACTCGGCTAATTATTATAGTATAAGGCTTACCATGTGCAACATCATCATCTACTACAGAAGTAGCACTTTTGGTTGGCTTCACAGGTGTATGAGAGAGTCTCGTTCATTTTTGCCAAGACCTGAAGAGCTTCGACTGAAAAATACTAATGTTAGCCGTTACTGCAATAACATGGACAGGATACTCTGTACTACCCATAAAAACCCTAAAAACAATTACGTTTTGCGATAATATGATACAATTCAGTGTTAAAACACAGTAGACAAACAGTGGGTGAAACATGGGTACAGTAAACCCTCGTTAATCCTAACTTGATAATTCCGAAATTTGACATATTTCGAACTTCACGGCGCTCCCTGGCCAAAAGTATAGGCATTTCAATGTTGATTAATATGGTTAATCCGAATTTCGGTTAAACCAGAATTCGAACTAATATTTCGTCCCTTCAATAGCTTCAACACTGATTTCAGATTGGATAATCCGAAATAGTTTGAGTAAATTCCACGAATTTATATTTATTTCCCCAATTTCCATCGTTTTAATTGACGTTTAAGAATAAGTGGAAGCACGCTCAGCTGTTCCATGCTTTGTGTACGAATCATGCGCTGTCTAGTTAGTTCTGCCAGCTATGGTGGTCTGTTGTGATAACACTACAGAAGCATCCATATTCTGTATTCTGATTATCGCTACTGTATTGAACTATAAACTATGTTTAATATATTGTTATTTGCATTTTGACTGTGGCTACAATTGTGTGATTTCATCAATTTATTATTATTATTATTATTATTATTGGATGAGCGAAGCGAAGACTCAATTACACTTGACCCGAAAAAAATGTACATGTTTTTTTTTTTTTTTTTTTTTTTTTTTTTTTTTTTTTTGTTCGCGCTCCACAGGTCAAACGAAAATTCAAATTCAATTGAAACTTGGCAAGCCCAAGTGTCATCATCTGGATTGAATCTCATTGATTTTTATGCGCAATCGATTGCACCACTTCTGAGAAAACTGATTTTCCATTTTCCAAATTACCCATAAGAATAAGCCGGAGAAAAATTTTCGTACAAAAAATGTCCTTCAAAAAAATTAAAATTTTCACCGAATTTCAATATAATAATGATACACATGATTCCAAACTTTCACTGGAATCCAATCAGTCGTTTAGATATAAAAAATGATTTAATGACATTTTTATACATCATTCAAAGCTATTAAGAAAACCAATTAAATCCAAGCAACAAGTGTCACCAATTATTGAAGAACTATTAAAACAAAGCCTTCTTTATTACTAGGAAAACGCGTTATGTGTTTCCGCGTTGATGGATGAGCTAATAAGAATGAAACTGAATTATTTCAAAAAGTTGAATCAAGTTGATGTTTTGACGGCATTCAAATTAGAAATTAATGTTTTCATTCGGTTGATTTATTTCGTAGACTATTCTCATCATGAAGGAAATATTAGATGCAATCTAAGATACAATATATACACCTTGAGATCCAATTATATTCATTACTCATTCTAAATAATATCTTTGATAATAAAGAAGGCTTTGTTTTAATAGTTCTTCGATAATTGGTGACACTTGTTGCTTGGATTTAATTGGTTTTCTTAATAGCTTTGAATGATGTATAAAAATGTCATTAAATCATTTTTTATATCTAAACGACTGATTGGATTCCAGTGAAAGTTTGGAATCATGTGTATCATTATTATATTGAAATTCGGTGAAAATTTTAATTTTTTTGAAGGACATTTTTTGTACGAAAATTTTTCTCCGGCTTATTCTTATGGGTAATTTGGAAAATGGAAAATTAGTTTTCTCAGAAGTGGTGCAATCGATTGCGCATAAAAATCAATGAGATTCAATCCAGATGATGACACTTGGGCTTGCCAAGTTTCAATTGAATTTGAATTTTCGTTTGACCTGTAGAGCGCGAACAAAAAAAAAAAAAAAAAAAAAAAAAAAAAAACATGTACATTTTTTTCGGGTCAAGTGTAATTGAGTCTTCGCTTCGCTCATCCAATCAAAGATATTATTTAGAATGAGTAATGAATATAATTGGATCTCAAGGTGTATATATTGTATCTTAGATTGCATCTAATATTTCCTTCATGATGAGAATAGTCTACGAAATAAATCAACCGGATGAAAACATTAATTTTTAATTTGAATGCCGTCAAAACATCAACTTGATTTAACTTTTTGAAATAATTCAGTTTCATTCTTATTAGCTCATCCATCAACGCGGAAACACATAACGCGTTTTCCTAGTTATTTATACTCTTGCAATTGCACATAGATGTACGGTGGCAAGTTCCCTATCGAATGAATGAATATTATGGTTTAACGGCGCGTCAACGACGAGGTTATATTGCGCCGGTAAAAAACTAATGCTGTTCAGGATGAAATTGATGATGGCACAATAAATATCATCAACCTATTATTGGATGAGCGAAGCGAAGACTCAATTACACTTGACCCGAAAAAAATGTACATTTTTTTTTTTTTTTTTTTTTTTTTTTTTTTTTTTTTTTTTGTTCGCGCTCTACAGGTCAAACGAAAATTCAAATTCAATTGAAACTTGGCAAGCCCAAGTGTCATCATCTGGATTGAATCTCATTGATTTTTATGCGCAATCGATTGCACCACTTCTGAGAAAACTAATTTTCCATTTTCCAAATTACTCATAAGAATAAGCCGGAGAAAAATTTTCGTACAAAAAATGTCCTTCAAAAAAATTAAAATTTTCACCGAATTTCAATATAATAATGATACACATGATTCCAAACTTTCACTGGAATCCAATCAGTCGTTTAGATATAAAAAATTATATAATGACATTTTTGTGCATCATTCAAAGCTATTAAGAAAACCATTTAAATCCAAGCAACAAGTGTCACCAATTAGTCAAGAACGATTAAAACAAGGCCTTCTTCATTATCGAAGAAATTTTTGAGAATGAGTAATGAATATAAAAGGATGGTCTCAAGGTGTGTATATGTATACAGCTGTCATCACGTCTCATATAACCACTTGCATGCAATTTCATTCATACCAAGACAAGCGCACTGCAAGTCCGCTTATCCGTTTAAACGGCTCCAATGTGCAGGTGTCAACTACCACCAAATTTCTTGGCATTGTGATAACAGATACGTTGGATTGGTCAATACACATTGAAGAAACAGTAAAAAAAGTCCTAAAAGGTATTTTCATGCTCAGAAGTTTGTGCCGCGTTGTTTCGTCTGGTGTCCTACGCATGGTATACTTCGCTCACATTTGCTCTCACTTACAATACGGGATTCCCTTCTGGGGGCACTCGCCGCAAGCTCAAAGACTGTTTGTGCTTCAAAAAAGAGCTGTGAGAATACTTTCGAATGCACGGAATCGATCGTCTTGCAGACCCCTTTTCAAAAGCAACTCGTTACTTCCCCTGCCAAGCATTCTCATCCTGCAGTCAGTTGTTTTTGTCAAAGAGAACTTTCACCTTTTCAAATGCAACCGCAATGTTCACGAACATGGCACTAGGCGCCGTGACGATGTGCGAGTCGAGCAGCACAGACTAATGTTGTTCGCCAGAAGTCCGCATTATTTTATGTCTAGTCTGTACAATAACTTACCTGTTAATATTAAGTCCATAACGAGCAATACTCTGTTCAAGTTCAATGTGAAGAAATTTTTATTTGTTCATTCATTTTACTCGTTACAAGATTTCCTTGACTACCGTCAATTTCTGGACTAGAATTATTATGCATCTATACTGTAACGATATCTTGTTTTTTTATGTTGACATTTACCATACTGTATCATGTATAGTCGCTGGTAATAAATTATTATTATTATTATTATTATTATTATTATTATAGTAGTCTAATATTACATATAATAGCATCTATAAATCAACCAAATGGAAAGATTGATTTTTAACTTGAATGCCGTCAAAACATCAACTTGATATAACTTTTTGAAAGAATTCAATGTCATTCTTATTAGCTCATCCATCAACGCGGAAACACATAACGCGTTTTCCTAGTAATAATTCTGTCAATGGTTACTTATACGATCTGGCATAAAAGAGGGACAAATAGATGCGGTGTAAAGGGCCGTATCCCCCTCAAAGGATCCGGACACCTTGACGTGGTGTCCCCACACCACGTCAAGGGCTTGCGTGGCCCCGTGATCCCCAGAGCTATCGTCGGGAGCAATTTATTTGCTCCCAGCAGGGTCACCCATGGCGATAAGGTCTGGGGTGAGGGTCCAGACCAAGTTCGGACCGTCGGTCGAGTGGGTTCCTTCTGGTGACCGGTGTATGTGAAGGAAGAACTGAGCATTGCGTCTTTCTTCTCACTTCTTTCCTTCTCTTTCTTCTTTCTTCTCACTTCTTTCCTTCCCCTTCGTCTTCTTTCTTCTCTTGCGTCTTCTTTCTTCTCTTCTTGCCGGCTCCCTTCATATGCTCAAATCGCCCACGAACATTGACGACAATAGCAAAGTACAAGGACATGAACCCAAGCTCAAGGTGTTAACAATCGTGCCGAGGAGCTGAATGGCTACGGGTTAATGTAGTTTCGAACGATGAACTCTGGACAAGTGGCGACCTCCAGTTTTACCATAGCCCTACTCCCACAAGCGGGGCTCTGTGGGAGGTGACATATATTTCCCTAGCTACTCGTGGGACCACACATGAATACCATAAACTCAAACCACACCCCCCCCCCCCCCCAATCCAATCGTACTAGTAAACGGCCTCGACCTTTATTGGAAGAGCCAATTGTCCTTGAAAACCTTTCACTGAAGCAAAAACAACCTCGATTCCTTATTGTCCGCATCACCCAGGACAACAAGTCATTCAAAGATATTTCTCTTTTTGCACAGAAGAAAGGATTATTAGCCTTAGCTGGAAACATTAAAACCTCAAAATGTCTGCGTAACGATACACTTCTGGTCGAAACAGCAACTTGCATGCAATCTACTCTGTTATTAAAAAGTAAATTGTTTGGAACTTTCCCAATCGAAGTATCCCCCCATAAGACTTTGAATAGTTGTCGAGGCATAGTGTTCGGCCACGACCTAGTGAATACAGACGTGGAAGAGATCAAGCGAGAGCTTGCACCTCAAAACGTAACGGACGTCTGTCGCATGCCGAACAGGAAAAACGGAACTTCTTCACCATCACCTCTACTAATATTAACATTCAACTCCCCAACGCTACCTGAAAACATATTCGCAGGATGTATGTGCCTGACAGTGCGTCCGCACATTGCAAATCCCCGGCGATGTTTCAAATGTCAGGCTTTTGGACTTTCCAGTGATGAGTGTAAAGGAGTTGCGATCTGCCCGAATTGCGCTGCAAATAGTCATGATCCTGAGGCTCGTTCAACTGAAGTACACTGCGTGAACTGCGACGGAGACCACCAGGCGTGGTCCCGGGAGTGTCCGCAGTGGAAGAAAGAGAGGAAAATACTAGAAATTAAGACTTTGCGTGCTATTTCGCTTTACGAGGCTAGGAAAATCTATGCTGAGCTATACCCTTCTACCACTGCTTTAAAAACGTTTTCCCAGGTTGTTGGGCAGACTGCATCTGCTCAATCTGAAGTTGAAAGATTGAAAGCTATGGTGAAGGAGCTAGGAGATAAGTTCAAGGAACAATTAGTATTATCAGCAGAACAAGCTAAACGACATAATGAAATGGAAATGCGACATGAGAAAGAAAAGAAATATTTTGAATCCCAACTCAAGTTGAAAGACCAGGAAATTCTCTCTCTTAAAGAACAAGTTGCAGAGTTGATCGCCACCAAACCACAATCTTCCGAGACTCTTCCCATTAAAAAGGTAGACGAGAGGAAACAAATCACCATGAACGCTTCGCAATCCTCGTCACAGAATGCTAGAAGCAACAAAAATAATAGGCAAACGATAAGGACTAGGTCTATTTCTCCAAAACGCTCTGAGGAGCCCATGGATATGGGCACAACTACAGCGACGCACTCGAGGGCCCAGGAGTTTCTCAAGGTCAAACCCAGAGAAACTGCTGAGGCTGGGTCTGAAGTCCACCAAAAACCAATGGACAATGTGCGGGGAAAGAGAAACATAATCGAGTCAAAAGTACAAAACTACATTTTTAATTATATATTAGAGCTTACATCTAGCTTTAATTTATTTTCATACTTATTTTACCCGTCATATTCACCATTATGGCTTTTATACAATGGAATTGCAATGGTTTTAATAGACACAAAGAAGAAGTGACACTTTTAACGTCGAATTTTAAACCTACTTGTTTCTTCTTCCAGGAGACGCATTTGAAAACTACTGATTCTCCTTTATCACGTAGCTATAGTTTTTATCGTCTCGACGACACTACCGGTGACAGAGCTCACGGGGGAGTAGCCACAGCTGTCCATGACAGCTGTCACGTAAGTCCACTGCCGCTCACAACACCACTACAGGCAGTGGCAGTTAGAGTTGCTCTCCCTCAGCCTGTTACCTTGTGTAACACCTACTTACCGGAATGGGCCCCTGTAACAGAAAGAAATATGTCATCCCTTGTATCCCAACTTCCACACCCCTTTATGATACTAGGTGATTTTAATGCTCACAACATGTTGTGGGGAGACACAACGGTAGATAGTCGAGGTCGCTTGTTGGAGAAGTTTTTTAATGATTATGACTTGGTTATTCTTAACAAGGGAGAAAATACCAGGTTTAATTCTTTCAATGGCGGATTCTCAGCCATTGATCTTTGTGTCTGTTCTCCGTCCATTGCTACGATTTTTGATTTGTCTGTCCATTCTGACCTATGTGGCAGTGACCACTTCCCCTTACTCCTAAATCTTCAAACGGATATACAAGTACCACAGCGATGTGCCCAGTGGAATCTCCGTCGCGCTGACTGGACGCTCTTCACGAGCCTTGTGGATTTGAGAGAGTCTAGTGGAGAAGCAGATGTTGAAATTCGCACACAGATTTTAACTGATAACATAATTAATGCCGCTCTTATGCGCTCTAATGCCGCGCGCTACACGCTATTGCTGTGCCGATATTGAAACCAGGTAAAGATGAGACGAAGCCTTCCTCTTATCGTCCTATTGCCCTGACCAGCTAACTATGCAAAGTTATGGAGAGGATGATTAACAGCCGCCTTGCTTGGTGGCTGGAACAGCGAGACCTCCTTTGCATAGAACAGTCTGGGTTCAGGAGAAATCGGAACACATTGGACCATCTCATTCGCATGGAAAACTTCATCCAAGATGCATTCCTCACCAAACAGCATGTAATAGGTGTATGTTTTGATTTAGAGAAAGCTTATGACACTACCAGGTGTCATAATATTTTAGTTACCATGCATAGGTGGGGTTTTGAAGGACACCTTCCTGTTTTTGTGTTGAATTTTATGTGTAATCGTCATTTTAGTGTACGTGTCCAGAATGTTTTGTCCGGTAATTTTACGCAGGAGAATGGAGTGCCTCAGGGCTCCGTTCTGAGCTGCACTCTTTTTGCTATAGCGATCAATGGTATTGTCAACTGTATCAAAACACCCGTCGCATCATCGCTTTTTGTGGATGACCTAGCCATTTTTTGTAAATCCGCTAGACTTGCAACAGCGACTAGGCAAATTCAGACCACTATTAGAAAACTGGAGGAATGGGAAGGCGTGACGGGTTTTAAATTTTCAACTTCCAAAACTACGTGTATGCACTTCCACCGCTTAAGAGGGTTGCATCCGGACCCGGATATACTTCTTCATAGAGAGCAACTCCCTTACTCGGTGAACACAAAATGTTTGGGCCTTACCTTCGACGCAAAACTAAATTGGAAGCCTCATATATCACAATTGAAGATAAAATGGTTCAAGTAATTGAACTTCATGCGATATTTAAGCGGTACCAAATGGCGTGCAGATCGTGTGATAATGCTCCGTATATACCGAGCATTAATTAGATCAAAATTGGACTACGGCTCTGTTGTGTATGACTCCGCAAGAGAGAGTTACCTGAAACCCTTGAACACCGTCCACAATGCAGGCATCCGACTGGCTATTGGAGCACTCCGTACCAGTCGGGTGGAGAGCCTGTATTGTGAGGCTGGTGAACCTCCACTGCACAACAGACGCCAGTATCTCCTATGCTCATATGCATCTAAACTTATTAGTATGAATAAGCATCCTACATATCAAACAATATTTCAACCTCGCTTCCAAGCCTTATACGGATCTAAACCCAATTCGACAATACCTGCAGGCATCCGTCTTAATAAACTCCCAACAGAGGAAAGGTTTGTTCGTCCTCGGGTCTACCCGATAGACTTCAAACTACCTTCTCCCTGGTTAGTGTCTCGCCCTGTCTGTAACGTTAGACTTTCAGCTCACAGTAAGCACAATACCATTGCATTAGTCTATCGTGAGCTTTTCAAAGAACTTTGCTCATACTATCCAGGGTATACGCTCTATTTTACCGACGGATCAAAACTAGGAAACGAAGTTGGCAGCGCTTTTATCACCGGATCTTTTATTTCTCATGGTTTTAAACTTAGTCCTAAGTGTAGTGTTTATACAGCTGAGCTGTTTGCTATAACCCAAACCCTCGAGCATATTAAAAAATCAAGTCAGAAAGCATTCCTTATTTGTTCCGACTCTCTCAGTGCTCTTCAAGCAATAACACAGATATACCCGACTCACCCACTTGTCCAGGAAGTGCAGAACCTCCTGACCGCCCTTGCCTCGCAGGATGTTAGTGTAGTGTTCTGCTGGGTACCTGGGCACGTGGGTATCTCTGGAAATGACAGGGCTGATAAAGCTGCAAAACACGCAACACAGAGAGACGATGTAGATGAACCAAGGATTCCTTCGGATGACCTTAAGGCACATTTTAAACAACTCATCAAAAGAAGGTTTCAAAACGAATGGGATCAACAGATCAACAATAAATTGAAAATCATTAAACCTACCGTCGGACCATGGGACTCCTCTACTCGAGATTCTCGGCGCGAGGAAGTAGTATTGGCACGTATGCGTATAGGACACACGCTACTTACGCATTCATATTTATTCACAGATGAGAAGATTCCACCAAGGTGTGATACTTGCGATGAGGTTTTAACAGTACAACATATTTTAGTAGACTGTACCAAATTCAGTGACCTTAGAAGACATTTGTCAATGGAAAATAGTGTTACAAAAGTTTTATCAGATGACAGAAAAGCAATAAATACAGTCATGGAATATCTGCACGGTGCTGAGGTATTTGACAAAATCTGAACTTTTTTAAAACCTCTGTCATGTTTGATTTCAATGTTTAATTTCCGTATAGGTTAGCAGTCTCCTTTTTACAGAGAGCAGCAATATGAGAGGACATACTGACGTTTTTTATAAAATCAGTATGTCCAGTTTCAAATATGCAGCCTATTGCCTAGTTCATAAGTTTCATTCTTACGTATACTTTGTTAATTAGTTTATAGCATATCTTACTCATTGTTATCCATCAGGTTCTGGCCTTATACACCGGCGCCTGTTCACAAATCTCGATGTTATTTAGTATTGTAAGTTTTATTGATGAAATTAGTGTGTAGGTGTTATTTAGTATTGTAAGTTATATAGTTATATTTAGTATGTAGGTTTTATTTAGTATTTAGTAGGTCCGGCTATTTACACCGGCGCCTGTCTTTTAATCTTGTGTTTATTATTACTGGTAAGTCACGTCTTGGTAATTATTACATTTTACACCGGTAACAGCGTTTTAATACATACCTTCTATGAACGCGAAGAAGTAGACGCTGTCACTTTTCATTGGAGAAAATTCCATTTATACGGTGCAAAATGACCTCGCTGTCGACGCACCTCAAATCCAACATTCATTCATTCAAGGGCCGTATCCTATTGTACTATGAACTGATAAGCTAATTAGTCCAAGGTACTAGTTGCTGGTTATAAAGCATTGACCGGCAGAATGTAAATCGTGACCACATGCTCCAGCGGACATTATGGTAAAATCATAAATAAATAACACTCAAACGTCCGAGTTCATTCCTATGAATAGTATCACGATTTGACTAGATATCTTACTAATATTACAACTTAATACCTAACTAAAGAACTAACAACAACAACAATTAACAGTTAAAATATACTCCGGAACACGTGTAGTAGAAACACAAATACTATTAGACTAGATACTTAACTACCAGCCCCCTCAAAGGATCCGGACACCTTGACGTGGTGTGGGGGCTTGCGTGGCCCCGTTGTCCCCCAGAGCTATCGTCGGGAGCAATTTATTTGCTCCCAGCAGGGTCACCTATGGCGATAAGGTCTGGGGTGAGGGTCCAGACTAAGTTCGGACCGTCGGTCGAGTGGGGTGCCCTATTGGTGACCGGAGTGTGTAGAGGGTGCACTGAGCTCTATTTTCTTTTCTTACTATTATTCTTACTCTTTTCTCTTTCTCTACTCACCTTTCTGTTTCTGCCGGCTCCCTCTGCATGCTTAGAACGCCCACGATCGTTGACAACCATGGCTATGAACATGACATGATTCCATGACCTATTGACGACCAAGCATCTACAATGGACATGAACCTAATCCTAAGGTGGAAACAATCGTGCCGAGGGGATGAATGGCTACGGGATAAAGTAGTTCTAAACGATGTACTCTGGATACCTGGTGACCGCCAGTTTTATTTAACCTTACTTTCACACGCGGGGCTCTGTGCGAGTTGACTTTCATTTCCCTAGCTGCTCGTGGGTCCAAATATGAATACACTCGATTTCCCCCCATCCCCCCCCCCCCCCCCCCAAAGAAAAGAATTCGATCTCTACGAGATCATCATGTTTCAAAAGAACAAGTTTTACAGAATCCAGAAGCTAGCAAACCACCTAGCCCTGGATTTCTACAAATAGAACGTTCTGATAGCAAAACATTCTGTCTGTGGTGATCATTTTGAAAGTTGTTGATATTCAAAAAGATCGGGTAGTGGTCACTACCACAAAGATCGTCATGCACCTTCCATTCATAATTTAATGATATAGAAGGTGAGCATACGGCGAGATCGATCATTGAGGTAGTGCCATACCCAGTGCTGAAATGGGTGGCTGAACCAGTATTTAAAAGAACCAGGTTGCTCGCAGTTAAAAAGTCCTCTACAAGAGAGCCTCTACCATCTGTATGATCACTTCCCCACATATCATTATGAGCGTTGAAGTCTCCTATTAATAATATTGGGGAAGGTAGTTGGGATAAGAGGTTATTCATTTGTACGGCTGTTACTCTGTCAGCAGGTGGTAAGTATAAGCTGCAAATCGTGGTGGGGCTAGGGAGGGACACTCTGACAGCTACTGCCTGCAGAGGCGTCCGCAAGGTAATCTCCTCTGCATAGCAGCTGTCATGGATGACAATCGCCACTCCTCCACTAGCCCTCTCACACGTAACTTTGTCTTTGCGGTAAAAAAAAAACCTCTCATGGTAGACACGTCTGTTGGTTTAAAACGAGTCTCTTGTAGACACAGACATTTACAATTAAAATTGGAAATAAGTAAACGAACTTCTTCGATGTGTGCTCGGAACCCATTGCAGTTCCACTGCAACAAAGCCATGTTATTTTATTTATTTTTTCCTTCTAACTAAAAATTACCCGAGACCAGCTCGGGCAAATACTAATATTAACTTCTCTTTAAAAAAGAAGTTTCCCCCCCAGACGGTTCACTGGGAATACCGGGCTCAGCGGCAACATCCTTCCTCGTCTCAGAGGCATTTCTTCGATTCCTCTGTTTATGTTGAGGAATTTTGAATCCCCGAGTGTCGGATTCAGCACCCGACACGGATTTATCAGCAGCGTCGGGAGCAGAACCCGACACAAATGACTCAGCTTCGTCATCATCATCAGCTACCAACTGCATCTCGACAGTTTCAGCCTTAGCTTCTGGAGAAAATGTGTTTTTCAACACTTTGGTCAATTCCTGTATCTGTGTGTGCAAATCATCAATCTTTTTATTTTGCGATGAAACTAATTCTTCCAATCTTGCCTGATTCGCCATCAGTCTCGCATTCTCTGCCTTTAGCGCTAGCAGCTCTGCTGATTGCTGGGTTGTTGATCCAGCAGCAGCAGTAGCCTTCGCAAAGGTAACTGGAAGGGACATTGATGGGAATAAAGATTTATATTTCAGTCGGGCATCGCGATATGAAAGCTTTTCTGTCGTTCTTAATTCGCTGATTTTCTTCTCTTCTAGCCACCTCCTACAAGTTTTCGATGACGCTGCGTGTCCATCACCGCAGTTGACGTAGTGAGGACCGGACACGCAAGGAGCTACTCCATGGTCGGCTAAACCTCAGGAAGGACAGGTAGGTTTTCCTCTACATCGAAGCTTTGTATGACCAAACTTCTGACACTCGAAGCATCTCGAAGGGTTTGGTATGTAAGGCCGTACAGTTATAGAATTATAGCCAACTAATAATTTGGTAGGAGGAGTAGAGGTCGAAAAGGTCAGTATATAAGTAGCTGTGTCAACTTTCTTGCCTTCCACATTACGAGATATCTGATACACATCAGTCACATCCTGACTGGCAAGTTCAGTCTTGATCTCATCAGTGGTGCAGCACATCAAATCATGACAGCTTATTACTCCCTTAGACGAGTTAAGGAAGGAATGAGCTGTAACAACGATAGGAAAGAGTCGTGTCGGCGAGCCATCGTCCAAGGCGTCAGTGGCGTACACGAATGGAAAGAACGAACGAACAACAGTTTACGTAAAATAAACCGGTACCACACTTGATTAATAATTTTTCAAAGGCCTATATTATTTGTTTCATTTCTTTAATTGTTGTAAAACAAAAGAGATCATAAAATTGAAGTCGAGGTAATTTTGATGTCATAATAATTTGTATTTTTTGTTTTTATTAATTGGTCAATCAATCCTCGGATTGAATGATCAATTACCATTACTGAAGTTTTATTTTGAAGATTTTTTGATTCTATATTTTAGTCATATTTCGTTTTTGGGTTCAATTGGTTTGTTTGTAATTGTTTGTTTGGTCCAGTAAATTGGGAATGTACAATTCACTTGAGTTTAATCCAGGTATTTTACCAGTCAGGATCCTAAATACCTAACTGTTTAGAGCTTGCCGACCTTCCTGATCATGAAATTTTATCCTATAGGAAGTCGTTTATTTCATGTTATATTACATTTAATATTGTAAGTAAAATTTGTCTTTAACCAAATTTGAGTCTCGTGGTCAGTCGACAGTTAGCGGCGAGGGCATCACACCAGGTAAGGAGTTTGAATGGTGACAATCTACATACACAGACATTGTGAGGTATGTCGCGATATGGTTTTACGTGTGAACAGCGCAGCTCGGCAAACTTGCTACGGCCCAACGTGTCGTCTGGGTACTTCTCCGTGTACAACTTGAATGCCTCTGAAATGTTGAACAACAAATGCCTCCGAGCTTTAATCAGATTTCCATTCTTGGTTCTCAGAACTACTTCATCAATTCTTTTCCTCTGAATTGCTGGAGCACTTGTTGCTAGTTCAACTCATAAGTTCGTATCTAGTTTTTTTCAACACTGCCATTTGAGTAGGTTCATTTTCTGGCATTGTTTTCTCTACTTTTTTCAAAGCTTTACCAACAGTGGATGGTGAAACATGATCCTTGTCGTCGTTAACGTCCAATTCTGCTAACGCTGCTTTCTTCTTCGCATCACGACTCCTTTTTTCTCATAGCTTCTTTAGCCTTACGAAGATAAGCTTCCGTATCAGTCTCGTCACATTTTCTTTTCTTCCAGTAATTCTGCATTATTCCTTTTCTTTGAGCCAGAAACTTCTCTTCCTTGCTGTGTTTCATCGCAAAATCCTTTTGCCTCGCTGCATTCGTTTTACCCATGCTGAGTTTTGCTGATCTGAAAGGAATTTTACATGGTAGGGTTATAGTAGATCTCGCACTCACATTAATTGCTGCTCTACATGCATATATATGTTCTTATTTATGTTTAAATTACATGCATTACATACTCAATAAAATTTAAAGATTATCAACTTACCAGCTGAGCAATCAGGATCGATCAAACGCGATAACTTTAAAAATTCAATTCTTCTAAACTGGAGTATTTCTAACACAAGTTTGATGCGTGTTAGTATGAGTACTTTTTACTCGATGGGAGCTAGAGAATGCGATAGAAAGATCGAGCAGTACAGCGCCAGGAGAAGATATGGTTCACAACCAGTTTTTAAAACACTCATCTTCAGCAGCAATCGACTGTCTTTTATCTACTCTCAATCTTCTTTGGAGCACCGACACTTTCCCTGAAACATGGAGAAATGCCATTACAATCCCTATTTTAAAGCCAGGAAAGGATATGAAACTGCCAGCTAGCTATAGACCTATCTCTCTGACCAGCTGCTTATGTAAAGTTTTTGAGAGGATGCTGAATAACCGCCTCACTTGGTGTTTGGAAGAGAGAACCCTCATTTGCAATGTCCAGTCTGGGTTCAGAAGAAATAGAAGCACAAATGATCACCTTATTAGAATAGAGTTTTATCCAGGATGCCTTTCTTACGAAGCAAGAAGTAATAGCCGTATTCTTCGACCTAGAGAAGGCCTACGACACTACCTGGCGTTTTAATTAGAGATGGGCCGATTCTTGATTTTCACGATTCCGATTCCGATTCTCAAATATTTGTATACGATTCCGATTCTTAAGTGAACAAGAATATATAACAAGAATATATTACATTTAGGCCTTAGCTGTATATGGGACATACTACTATAGGAACATGAATAGGCACCAGTAATTTTTCTTTTTTTTTTACTTTCACAAACTATGTATTCTAGTACTACAGTTACAATTACCAATATTTAATCATAACTTATTAGTATGTACAGGAGTTACTAATTAGTATTGATAGTTGATCATTGGCAGGTTTTTATTCAAGAATACAAGCATCTTCAGTCTCAAACGACTTCTCTTCTTGTCGCAAATGAGGCCAGCAGTACTGAATAAACGTTCAGAAAACACGGTGGACGGCGGTGTTCCTAAATATTTACGAGCTAATGCTTCAAGATTTTCAAACTTTGAAGTCTTCCAGTATTCTAATGGGTCTTTATTCACTTACAGGAGTGGTTCTGCAATGTACGCTCTGACTTCATCTGCTCCAGTAACAGGTTCCTGATGTATCTAAAATGATAGATACCAGTATTTGTATTTTAAAATTCAAAAATAAAGTAAAAAATTAGGATGAATATCTGTTAAATAAAGGCCCTAGGGCCTAATAATTGTATTTATTTTTAAAATTCTTACCTCACTATTTTGGCTCAACAGCTCTGTATACAATGAGAAGACATGTTCTGATGACGATCTTTTTTCAGATCCTGCGTCAGCCCTCAACTCATTTGCCGGTATGACCAAGATCACTTGGTCCAACTCATCAGTCAATCCTCGAACTGCACGGTCAGCTTTCCACTTCGATCTGAAAATCTTGGGTCTAGAATAGTGGCAAATGCATATACAGCCTCTTTCTCACACTCCCCATACCGTCGATCCAAGGACTATTTCTTGTTTTCCTTGAAATTTCCATAATCCATTATTGCATCAAGCGAAATGTTGACTGCATTCACCATCGGAATAACTTCTGAGGCAGTTACCGCAGCTGAACTTGCAGATTTAGTGACATCATCAAATACCTTCAGTGCCGCTACGAGGGGTTCTAAGCTGGCCCACTCGTCAGTAGTCAGTTCTTTCGTTCGTTTGCCCGTGTTTGGAAAATGAGGTGTTACCAAAAGAATAGCATCCTTTTGCTCAACCAAGCGCTGAAGCATGTGGAAGGTGCTGACCCACCTAGTTGGCTCATCTTGAATGATGCTAATGAGCCTAATGTTTCCTGTGATTTTTTCAGCAGTTCATAAGAATTAACAGAATGCTTAAAGTGACCAACAATTCTTCGGCAAATAGTAGTTGACGACGAAATTTCTGGATTGTCTAAGCACCCATCTTTCACTACCAACTGGAAGGTATGGGCAATGCAAGGAATTGGAGTAAACTTTCCTAGTTCCATAGCTGCAACAATATTCCTCGCATTGTCACTAACAATCACATTCAGTTTTTCTAGAAAACCCCAGTGCACCAGTGATTCCTTCATGAACTGCGCAAGATATGCTGCACTGTGCGAGTCGTACGGAAACGGTATACTACATCAAGACAAATGTGTATTTGTTCCATTTCTTCAGTTAAAAAAATGGGCTGTGGAACTCCACATGTAAGTAGTAATACTAATATGCTCAGCTTTTTTGACAAAATCTTGATTTTAGCACACACCTTTTCATACGTAGTAGGTATTGCTGTTGTTGGAAAGTATTTCCTTCCTGGCAATGTATACCTTGGGTCTAAACACCGCAGTAATCTTTGAAATCCCCGATCTTCAACAATGGTGATCTGTTGGTCATCAGTACATATCATCTCTGCAACAAGATTCGTGATCTTGATAGCCCTTGAATCTGTTGATTTGAGTGGTCTTGTTCTGTCAAATGCTTGTTTTACTGTAGGTTGATCGGTCGTAGGAGAAGGTGTCGACGGCCTAGGCCTAGGCAAAGCAGCACTGAGATGGCCTACGTCTACAGAACTTGTCAGGGAGGTAACTTGATTCACTTCCGACCTAGGCCTATGAGTAGGGGTACTAGTTATCGGACCAAACACTGGTGCAAAAACAGTCGGCCTAGGACTAGGGCTAGTTGGGCTAGACCTTGCACTTATACTTGAACTTGATGCAGATGAAAGCCCTGGCATAACTTCCTCATCATCCAACACAAATTCTGCAAGGTCATTATCTACATCATTTTCTTCGCATTGCTGCACAGTATCTTGGTGGGATGTTTTTAAATGTTTCAGCATATTGGATGTTGTGTATGACATGGCTTGTTGACCTCCACCTTTACTTCCTCCCCTGGATATTGTTGCTTTACAAAAGTCACACACTGCATAGGTAGTTGGAATTTTTAGTTTTAAGTTTGAAGTAATCCCACACTTCACTCCTTTTTCGCTTAGAACTAGTAGCCATCACACAATTTAAGTTACCAGTTAGATATTTCAGTAAAACATGAAGAACTAAAAGCGGTAAGGTAGGCCTGAAGCAAAGATGACAGCCATTTTGTATCATATTGAACAGGCCGTTTCTATTGGTTCAGATCCCACAGCCAATAGGAAGCTTTAAAGTATACAAGCTGCATTGATTGGTTTGTCTGTCTGTTGATTTCAAGGGATTTCAATGGGATTCCATGGCAAGTGTACAATGGAATTCATGAGTTGTTAACACCTCACCGATCATATAAAATTCTATTCATGATTCATCTTTATATATGATAAGACGTTTTTACCTTCTCCTATATGTGCTATTGTTTTGTCCGTACATTTAGAATAGAATAGTTTTTTATACATTCCATTATAGGCCTACATTGTATTTCATACAGGCTGGTCAAACCAATGTCATAAATTATCAGAAAATATTTTTGTATTCAGTGTTACATTTTAGACAAATATTTCGGATTGATATAGATTGACCTAATTATATCAATTACATTCTGTTTTTGTATTTTGATTGATTCAAACTTATTGATTAAACAACCAAA
Organism: Brachyptera putata; assembly: GCA_907164805.1. NCBI lineage: Eukaryota > Metazoa > Arthropoda > Insecta > Plecoptera > Taeniopterygidae > Brachyptera > Brachyptera putata. The sequence continues at coordinate 28,674,456 of OU015465.1, forward strand.
AAAAAGGATTAAAGTGAATGTGAAGAGCAGAAAAAATTGATTGTAAATAGTCTTGAACATCACAAATGAGTGAAATAAACTTCAATCGTTGGTATTGATTGGCAGGTAATTCCCAAGCCGCTATCGACGAAAACATTTAACATCCGATGACCGAACGTCAGAAATAATCAGACAGAGATAATAATTCATTTTTGTTTTTCAATTTGAGAAAATATGAATTAAAATCAAATAACACGCGGGTCATTATTCGCATGTAAAGATAACCCACACACGTGGTACAAAACAGAATATGACTCACTCTTTGCAGCCTCTTGTTCTCCGTTGTCAGGCCTACTCGATGTGCCACCCATAACTGCGGCCGAGCTACTAGTGTGGATGTACTATTTGACAATTTCGAAATCGAGAGTCCCCTCTGTAATCTAACCCCTATCGACGATTTTGAGAAATACTACGTTCAGTATGTCGATAAGGAAAACAAACTGCCTGCGAAATACAGAGTCAAATTGAAATGCTTATATAATATGCGTAGAATAGACCGCACGTAATTTTATTTTTATTCTGTGAGTACGTCTGATCTGATGCCAATTCATCAAATATCTATAATGTTAGATCCTGTGAATTGAGCGCTAAATTAAGTTTGTAGGTCCATCGTATGCATGTAGATGGCAGCACGTAGTTATAGTTTAGACCAAAGATAGTTGGTTTAGACAAATTATCAACAGGTATCCTAGTTTCTATAACGCTTTGCTAAGAAACGCGTCCCGTACATTAGGAGTTATCCCAGAACCACTGGTTCGAATCTCACCACATTCCACTTTTTGTTTAGTTATACATATTCTAGCAAGGCTTTCATAGGTTATTGGTCAATGAAATTTGAAATTGATTTTTTCTTCTCTGGCTCGTGTATTTTGTGTATTTGGATTCAGTATTTATCAAAACGTTGTAGGAACTGGGCTACTGTACTTGTAGTGAGACTGTGAATCACAGCGTTCACAGGTCAAGCTTTGGAGTCAAACTTTAGAGTCAAACGTGTAGTAGGGTAAGATCAGGTTATGTGGTGATACTTTTACATAAACCTAAATAGATAATGCAATTTTGATTTGACTTAAAATGTAAAAACATACACATATTAATACACTTTTCTTCTAACAGAAACTCGAAAAAAAAAAGTTGATATTAATAAGATAATACCTAAAAAATTCATTACTGCTATTTGGTATTTATTGGGATTCATACAGGTATTCAGGTAACTTGGTGATATAATACAAGTAACTTGGTGATAGTTTATTATTTCTTTTTTCTTGTCATGAAATAACAGCTTACATTGAAGAGACAGAGACTCATTATACAATAATACAATAATAACGGTCATGGGGCATTAAGAAATTAAGATTATTTTACATTGATATTAAACATGTTTAATCGGATGTCTCGCAATCTCTGCACATGAAGTACAGCTCGTCTAACACATTCTGGCATTTGCAGTGATGCCATACAATGCACATCGTACACTGAATCCATTTGGCACCGTTGCTCTTAGTAACGTCCTCGTTGTAACTGTCACCGCATGAACCGCAGAACCAATCAACAGATTTTTTAAATGAGGCCGTCTTCACAGACAGTTTTTGTTTCGGCGACAGTTTTTCCCTTGGCGACGGATTTAGTAGGCCTAAGGCTTTGTTGACACTTGGAAGTAGTAGGCCTATCTCCCGGAGAAATTACTTTTGCTGACGGGTTACGTTTTGCCGGCCCACGAACTTTCCTACAAACTGGAACACGAAGAATGTCGCCGATGTTCGCAACGGTAGGTGTAGGATCGTCCGGATCGTCCAGGTCAACATTGCTCACCACCGTATCTGCGGCCAACAACGGAACATTTCTTTGTTCGGTTACGAAAGACGGAGCGATAGCTTCATCGGGTATCGCGGCACGGTTAAACGGGTAGATACCTGTTCTTTCGAAACTATTTATTATAGTCTGTGAACGGAAAGCATTGTCCCATGCTGGTGCTAACAGTGTATTGAAATCTATCCTTCCTGGTTTTTCACCTGGATTCTTAACCATGTAGCTAGCAAGTGCTTTTCGCCATTCCTCTTTGAGGGGCCGATATACGCCAACATTCAAGGGCTGAAGCAGGTGCGTAGTGTGTGAAGGAAAAGTTAAGATATGGATATCATTATCACTGGCAAGCTGTAAGACTTCTGGGGTCATATGGCTAGAATGGGAGTCCATAATCACTATCTGGGGTCGAGCACAAGGGATATTTTTGAGGAAATGCTTGAACCATTCTTCAAACAAAGCGCTGTTGATCCACCCCTTTTTTGATAGACGTATTAGACTGCCAGGAATAGCATTCATATTTATACTATCAAAGTTACGTCGTTTCAGACATTTTTGAGGTTCTTTGTTCACTGCGTATTTAAGGGTACAATGCGTGAGATGATGGTCTGATATTCCACTCATGGGCACAACTCCGGTATTTGTTATTAATGATTTGTCCCCAACCAACATGATATCTATTAGAGTTTGACTATTGTTGAAAATTCTTGTTGGCTTGCATACAATTTGTTCTAGATTATACATAGTTATTAGTTCATTGAAAAGTAAGGTTGACGCTTGATTTGGTTTTAACATGTCTATGTTTAAATCAACCACACATATAACATCATCTGTGTTCGGAATGACAAAACTTAATGTCGATTGTAATTTGCTAAGAGCCGATTGTACCAACTGATGATTAGTGAATTGAGCAAAAATTAGCAAATTAACTTGTTATCACCCTTGGTTACCTATGTTATTTCTGTACCTTAAGTAATGATTAACTAATTAATATTTAATCATCAGTTGGTACAATCGGCTCTAAGTGCGTCAATATAATCAATATCTGGAGATCTATAAACAACTCCTATAGCAACCTGTTTGCACCTGATTTTCAAGATAAACCATAACTCTTCTAGTTCTTTCATCCCATCTGCCTTGCTGTTTGAGTCAGATATGGGAGATACAATTTCTTTACAATTGAAGTTATTACGCACATACGCTCCAACTCCACCTCCACGTTCAATTCTATCGTTTCTCCACAATGTGTAGCCAGGTATTTCTATGTACTGAGATTGAAAATCTTTATCCAACCATGTTTCTGACACAGCCATTACATCTACATTATTCTCAATTACGTATTCTTTGAGCTCATCATGACTCGGACAGAGTGATCTGACATTTAGATGAGCGATTTTCAAGTAATGCTTAGTGATGACTTCGAATGAGTTCATTTAATATGTATTCAATTATGTAATGTAATTGTAACAATAACTAAAACTAAATAAGACCCGTAGAGTGAGTAGGATGATGTAAAAGTAGAATGACTTAATATTATGTGGTCTATTAATGAAAAAGATCCCTCTCGAAAAGGAAATAAAAATAATAATAATAATACAAATGATAATAATAATGGTGAAAGTAATAGTGCTAATGAACAGTTTTATATTGATTGACTTAACGTTCATCAGTTACAAAGTCTAATCTTGTGTCGCCTAGCTGCAAGTAGAAAGAATAAAACCGTAAGTTTCTTAGACCCTGCAAAACCTAGACAAGTGTTACACGGGAGGACGAGATTGCGTGTACGGTAGTTAAGGAGATATAGAGTCTGAACAATAAAAAAAGGAAAATAGATCAGAAAGGAAAAGTTACAAAATATATTAAAGTGCTGTTTGATATTGGAATATAAAAATCAAAAGTATGTGGTGTCGAGTGTGATCGTTAGCTCTTGAACCTGATTTAATGTGTATGCAGTGTCTGCTGATGGAAGAATCATGTCTATCCAGAAGTAGAGAGGCAGGCATTGATGTTTTTCAGTTCCCCCAAGGAAGAGACTGCGTGCTTCTTGTAACTGTTATCGTCTCCGGTTTTCACTATAATGAGCCCATCCGACGTCCACACGCTTCGGATACCGAACGTCTTGATGGCTTCACCGAGTCTTGTTAATCGAGTCTTCACGTATGGTAACCCCACTACCCTTCATCAGCCTCTTCTTGGTGAATACCTCTGCCCGCTTCCGGTAGGAGCAGAATTTCACGATGATGGGGCGTGGCTTGTCTCCTTGTCCACGGCCGACTCTGTGGCTCCTGTCTATATCACTATAGCTCAAGTTCACTCCTAGATCATGAGCAATCTTCATGGTTATATCGTCAGTTTGCTCCCCCCTGCGCTCAGCTACCCCGAAGATGCGTAGATTATTCCTCCTCTGATATTGTTCGAGGTTGTCTACCTGGTTCGCGTGCTTAGCCTCCATCTCATTCAGGCGATCACGCAGCTCGTCAATTTTTCCTGAGTTTTCTTTGAGCACCCCTTCAATGGTGGTTGTAACCATTTGTGTCACTCCTTCCACTATCGATGCAACTATCGCCTCTATAATTTCTTTAGATTTAAGAGCTTCGACCACGCATTGCATTATCGTGTCCTTTGAGGTGAGAGCACATTCTATTCCCTCTTTGATTTCAACTGACAATTGCTCAGGCGTCATTGAGTTCTTTGTAGGCGGCATTATTACTTAGCTAGTTGTTAGTTAGAGATGAGACGGTCAGCGCTTTTGCGTTTTAGTTTTATACAGTTGGCACGGAACAGGTCGTGGACTTGAAGGTAGCTGTATTCACACACACGACTAGACGCTTACCTCACACCACTTAACAGTCACACTTTTTGGCAAACTAAGTTCGACGTTATTCAGGTTTTTAAGATCGTATGGTGACTGGGTATATATTTGAAATATGAAGCAACACCAACTACACACGCACAACCACAGTTAATACATTAACGAGCACTTAACACCTTCGATTTTCAATTATAGCTGCCCTACCGTACACTGTACTTTCTATACTGGCGCCATCTTGGAACTATCTCAGCTATATATATATATATATATATATATATATATATATATATATATATATATATATATATATATATATATATATTTATTTATATATATATATACATAGTATACATAATTATATATACATATACTATATACTTATGTATAGTGTACGTAACCAGTAACCTACTTACATATTTCGTAGTTACATAATTATATGTGTCACAATTAAAATTATCATCAATATAAAAGCAGTATAAAATGTGAAAATTACGTCTCTTCACGCCAGCAATAAGTGAATCATTATCTGAAAGTTTTAATTTGTGTTTGATCAATCGTAAATTATTTCTTGTTCTTGTATTAAAACTATGAATATCATTATTCATTTGGAATAAGTGGATATTATCCCTCACAAATGAAACTATCTCTAGAATATACAATGAGGTTACCATTAGAATACTTGATGTCTTGAAAAGTTTCCTGCAAGAATATTTACGTCCTTCATGTGTCATAGCTCTGAGCCTCTAATTGCTTTCTTTTGCATCTTGAATATTTGTACAGCTTCAGTCGTACCTCCCCACATTAAAATACCGTACCCTATTTTGACTTGTGACATCTGCAAAAAACGCTGTCCTTACAATTTGCGTACTACACTGGTTGGCAAGCACTTTAATGACGAAACATGCCAAGGAAAGGTTTTTACATAGACAGGTTATGTGGTCCTTCCACTCGAGTTTGTAGTCAACTTCCATACCTAAAAACTTACAATGCTCAACTATTTCTAATTTCTCCATGGTGTCGTCGTAATAAAATTCTGAATCCGGTAAAGCACCGTTAGGTTTGAACATCATGATGTTTGTTTTTTCACAATTGAGTTTTAAAGTATTGACTCGAAACCATTCCTCCAGTTTTTTTAAAATAATTTTCATGGTCATCTAAAGGTCTTCGTAATTTACTCCCTGCGCTATCACAGTGTTACCATCGGCAAATACTACGATGGATGCATTATTATCTTGTATATTTGCTGCTAGGTCGTGTATATATATTATTCTAAATAGGATAGGTCCAAGAATAGAGCCTTGAGGCACACCGTGATTAATATTTTTCCATCTTCAATCGACTTGATTGTTACCAACCATTTCCAAAGTCAGTTTTTTTTTCTTTTGGCCAATAGTTTTCTCCTCAATTGAGGATCAGAACATTTTTCAATAATCTGGTCTCTGATTTGATCGTCCCTGCCTGCCCCAAAATCACACTTATTTGAACAGTGTTTCAACCTAGTTATGAATTGGTCTATGGACTCGCCAGCTTGCTGTTTAGCAGCACAGAACATGTGTCGTTCGTAGGGCGTATTTACTTGCGGTGTAAATTGTTTATGAAGTGCCTTGATATACTTCTCAAAAACATCGCCTTCCCCTTCTCCTACTGGGAGTGTTTCGAAAATGTCTTGTACAGGCATTCCACCTGCAGTCACGAGGAGTCCTTTCTTCTGTTTTGGTTCTGTCACCCCTTTCGCATCAACGTAATACTCGAATGCCCTCTTCCATTGTTTCCAACGCGTACCAACACTTGTTGGATCACCATTACAATGAAACAAAGGAAGCGTACTGATCTCGATACCTCCGCCTAGATGACCAATGGGCGTATTCTCGTTATCCGACATTATCTCTTGATATATATTACTAAACAAGACGAATGTTATGTTGAATTAAAGAATAAAAAAAAATGATTTAATTACGTTTAGTCCTCGTCGCCAATGTAGACTTTTACCCACTAATAAGTCCGTTCAAGTACGATCACATTTATTCAGTATCTAGAAGACGCCATGACAGCATTGCACATCATCTTACATACTGCGCATGTCAAAGTAGCCACTGTAATTTCAATAAGGAAATTACAATATGAAGTCAAGGTAAATACTAATTAGGAACTTCTAATACAAGTACTACAATATGGAACGTTCTTTCTCCACTCTACATACGAGAGCCAAAAGAAGCAGTCTACGTTTCGTTTGCTGAAGGTTTTTATGACCGCTGGAACCTGCCGAACTGTGTGGGGGCAATTGATGGCAAGCACTGCGGGATACAAGCACCTGCTGATTCTGGAAGTGAGTTTTTTTCATACAAAAAGTCATTCAGTATAGTTCTCATGGCAATATGCGATCCAAATTATACATTCACTCACGTTGATATTGGTGCTTTTGGATATCAAAGCGATGGGGGCATTCTTAGAAATTCAAGGTTTGGACAACAGCTCTACAACAATACTCTTGAATCTGAAAGATGTGTTACAATATTTCCAAAGTAGTTATTAAACAAATTTGCTACTTCCTTCGTTGAAGATATATCGTTATTCTGATCATCTTCTAATGTAATATCTAAACATTTTCCTCTAATTTGAATAACATTGTTTTGTTTTGAGTTTATAATGTTCCACGCAGCTTTCGACTTATTGGTTGCTTCTTTGAGAAAAATATCATTTGATTTCCTTTTAGCCTCGTCAATAGCAGTAATGTACCCTCTCTTTATCTTACTGTAGCTAATTCTATTTAACACAGATGCATTGTTTTTTAAATTATCGTAAGATTTCCGAACTAAAATTGACAGTTCTTCAAGATGTGAAGTGAACCATCTTTTATTTTTCTTTGGAATCAGAGACAATATTTTTTTTCCGTATGACACAAAATACTTCATCAAACACGTTTAGCAACAGTTTTAAAAAATTCATCGTACATTTCATCTACTGTTTGATACTTATAAATTGAATGCCAGCAAACATTACTTATTTTGAAAATGAATAATTGTATTTGATTCCGAGAAAAGTTTCTTTTGAAAATGAATGTATCTTTACCGATTGACCTAGATTTAATTATGTAAAAGAACTGGAAACAGTGATCCGATAATCCAATGTCGATGACTTTAGTCCTAGTGGAATGAGAAATGGAAAAGTTAGTAAATATGTTATCAATACAAGTACTTGTGGAACTAGTTATTCTGGTGGGTTCACTCACGTGAGCCTCCATGCCATATGAGCGGAACAAATCAATTAAAGTATCTTTGTCGTTATTTTCCGTTAAAATATTGATATTAAAATCTCCACAGATTAAAATGTGTGATTTAGTTCTCGTTAACTGTTGTAACATTACAGTCAAACAGTCCATGAACATACTGATAATTCCACATGGGGATCTATATAATACACAATAGTTACTTTTCCTATCGGACTTTCATATTCTAACTTACTGCTGATGATTCATAATGTTTTTCAATATTACGATTGCCGATACTATGCATTGGTGATGCACACACTCCTACCTTAGCGTATATAATTATTCCACCGTTCTTGTATTTATTTCTGCAGTAAGCATTAACCAGTACATAGCCTTCAATGATTACACTGTTTGTTTCACATTGATTGAGCCAGTGCTCTGTCAGACAGACAATATCGGTTAGTGAACTCTGAAGGGCGATTTCAAGTCGACCTACTTTTTTTTCGTAAACACTATATTTCCATGTATCATTATATTAACAGCACCGATTGATGTGAGAGTTTGATCGTTTAAATTTTTGATCCTGCTCTTTCCCCCCTCTCTAAAAAACTGTCATTTATATCCAGTTTGGTTTTTTCAGCAGAGGGCTGGACGATTTCGTTACTATGTTCACTAAGATTAGGCAAACGCTTAGTTACCCATTTGTCTAGGAAAGTAGCTTTTTTCACAGTGTGTGGAGATGTTATAATAGTTTCGTCATTTTGTTTACTAGGTTTAGGACTACTTTTAATGATCCACTTATCCAAGAAAGTATATTTTCTTACAATGCTTTGGGTCATTATTGCATTTGTTTTGTTCCTAATAAAATGAACTATTTTGTTACATACAATAGTTTTACCAGATTCATTCATGTGTTTTCCAGACCACGTGAAATGCTCGTCAGTTAGCGCTTCGTTGATAAAGTTTATGTACACATTAGGACTATGCTTAACTTTAGACCTATTTATCACTTTGTGCAAAGATCTGTTTGTATTGTTAATCATATTCATTATCTGAGTATCGTTTGATATTCCTGGAACACAGCTGATCACAACGTTCATACGATTGCTAAGAGGCAGTATCTGACGTAAAGCTTCGATGAACTCGACTCCGTGAGAGCCATCCAACATGAGATCATTTGCACCACCCATTACCACTAACCAATCATTGGGTCCGAAATCTTTTGTACGTACTGCGACGTTTTTTATTACTTCACTTATACCTGCACCAGGCTTCACCAAATTCATTACGTTAAATTCACCATTTAATTGTTCACTAATAATTTTGCCAAGGCCTCGTCCGTGGCTGTCAGCGAGTATCAGTACCTTGTGTCTCTGTGTCGCGTTTTCAGTTGCAGTTCTTGTTGGTCGATTCGTATGGTTGTTGAAGTTTCACCTGTAGCATTTTCATCTCATCCACATTGATACGAATGTTATTTTCGAGAGATTTGATCATGCTTGACAACTTATGTAGTGCTTCGTTCTCGAGGTAAGCTGCGGGTTGCGTAACTTTGCTTATGAATAAGCCAGGCTTACACTTATCACAGCACCAGACTAAGTTATTGTTTTTCAAAATAAGTTTGTATTCACTGATTTTAATGTTCACACACTCTATATGGAAACTAGAGTTACAATTAGCACCACAAACTACAATTTTGTCGTTTTTTTGTAGGAGCTCTGTACACACACGACATGCTACGTCCGCCATCTTGAATAGGATCACTAGGATAGGATTCACTAACATCGTAGCAACATCAGCAACAATAGCAATATTATTGGCCACTGAACTCTCCTGCTATTGTTTGTTGCTAGACGTAATGGGCTTGCAATTGAATGGCAGGTTTGCAGGCGAGGCTTGGTCCGTGCAGGCTGAAGTTGACGCAGCACCGAATTCTAGCAGCTGGCTACTGGTGTTCAGCGTGGAATTCATCGGAGAGGTTTGCCTTGAAATAATATGAAGAAAATGTTTGTTTTACATCATCTCCACTACCGGTAAACGACACAGTAGGTACTACCGCACTGTATATCCGAGTCTAAAGGGCATTGGTGGTATCAAGGCAGAAAGGCCCCTTGAACCAAGAGCGAAGCGCAAGGTAATACAGGCATTAATGAGACAGGGTCTGGGGTAGTAGTAAATTTGAAAGTACCGGTAAGCTCTAAACGTGTATTGATAAATAAGGAATACAAAAAAGTATGTGGCCCCTGGTTTGTTGATTTGTTAATTTATTTAAATTTATAATAAATCTAGGCCTACATAATATAATCACCCACCCACTCTCCATCGGCATTCTCCTCTTCATTATCTTGTGGTATTTCTACCAAGAGAGGCCTAGCACAAGAACGTGTGGTATTTCGGGGTCTCAAGTGGGAATCGAAAAAGGCACACATGCCAAACAGTGGCCAGGTGCTGGAAGTGGAAGCCGCTTGTCCGCTTTTTGTTGTGTTCACCCGCTTTTCCTTAGTGTACCGCTCGCGCAACTGTTTCATGCGGCATTCGCACTGCTCAACTAAACACATACAAGACACGTTTCGGTAAACTTGCACCCGACATATCATTAGAAATAAGATACTAGGTATAGGCCTTTGATTACAGTACATGATCAAAACCCAGGCCTAGGCATAGGCCTATGTAATTGGAAAGCCTACATACCTGGCAAGTTCATGTGTTGACTAATTTCCTTCACAGATTTTCACGCACGAATTTGTTCTTGTAGTCACTGCATGACTTGTCATACAGTGCTACACAATTCACGTAGCATGACAAAAGTAATTCGTCCTGCATTTTAAATTTTGAAGTAGGCCAACTCAATGGCCTAGGCTAGAGCCTCCGTGAAGATACTTTTGAGGGTATCTTGCCGTGCCGCGAAAATTCGTCGAGATTCTATTTGACGTTTCTTGATTCAGGTGGCAGTGACTGATTATGATTGGATCTTTCAGTCGAAATGTTTGGCATGGTCATACTTCGAGGTAAAGTTAAAGTCAATGAAGTCAGAGTCAAGTTGTTATGAACACTTCTATGGACATGCATAGTACAAACATTGAAGTTTAAGTTCGAGTTCGAGTTGAAGTTGGTTGTGAATGGGCCTTTACATCTGTAATAAAACCAAATGATGTACAAACACTGATTAATAATGATTAATTTCGATTTTCACATACCATGCGAGGAAATCACTTCCAGAGCTTTGTTGAAAAGTATGTGGGTTTCATGCAGCTCGATTGTAACTAAGCCGCGTATCATTGTTGCTTCACTTTGAGATTTGAAATTGAAATTATCAATAACACGGAGGGTGCGGCACTGTCAATTATCGCTAGCGGTAGTAAATACACCTATGATCACTTGATCGTTCCATCATCATCAGCTCATTCGTACCCCCGTATATACCTAGCTGTTGATGGGGTCGTTA
>OU015465.1:28685856-28730176 GCA_907164805.1 Brachyptera putata
AAAATATAACAAATATTCTAAAACATCCATATTAATTAAGTTGAAAGTAGAAAATCCCTGCAACCAACTGATTTTTTATCAAATATCTCTTTTGTCCCTTTTACCTCTGAAAATCCCTGTAAACAGGGATTTTCCCCCGCATCTGGCATCACTGTCCACAGTCCACATGGTAAACAAGTTCATTCTTGTCGAAGGTTCTAGAAAGGCGCCGTTCACTCAAACGTTGTGTTGGCCAGCCAGAATTCTTGTAACCTCAAGTGCCCGTTGTACTGGCTAGCTATAATGCGGTTCAGTATGACATTTTGCTAGTCAGTGGTTATTTTTGTAACTAACTCATGCTCAATGCTCAACACAATGGTATAATCTTTTACTACATTGTTTCTCCCATCAACCGAATATGTCGTGGGCAGCTAGACGTCAGTGTAATCACGATTATATCCAATTGTTTCTTCAGAACAATATTGTAAAAGTTGGTACAAATTATAACTCTTACACATGATTTTCGTATTCAATATTGAACGAAAAAGTCAACCCAACTTATATAACGCCAATACTTATTCCCTCACGATAAAAAATGATGTTATTGTAGAATTCATTTCGCCAGTTATGATCGTCCATCACAACAGAAAGTACTGGAATTCTTGCAACTGGCAGACATAAGGTATATACATTGTAGCATGGGGAAAAAAGAAGAAGAATTCTGATTGTTCAATTGTATTTTCAAATCTTCTATTTATGTATTCTTGAAATTGAAATGTTAATTTAAAATGCGCGCCGTGAATCACCAAGAAGTTGCTCTACATTTCACAAACCGTCAACTGTTTTCACTAACATTTTAATAGTTCACCCAATGTTGCGTTTTATAATTTCTGATGACTGTGGAATGGATGTCAACAACAAATTATTCTTGTTAGTTCGTACAACATTCAACAGGCGAGAAAAATGTTTGGTTTTCATACGTACAAATGACTCAGACAGTGCATGCAATTCTAGTGGAATATATCACAGTTGACTGAAATGTTCAGAATAATGTGTCAGCTGTTCAACTGGTAACAAACTAAAGTTCATGTTCCCCTGATTACTATGATGTTGAGTATATTTGCCAATCGTTCTGTTGAGGAAACCAAACGTGCTTCAAAAACGTTTGAGTTGTCCAACAAAATACGTTGACAGATGAGTTTCTACCGAATATCTTGGGCTACACCTCCAGTGGATAATCGTACACAAGTGCTAAATGATCATCAACCAAGCAGTATATTATGATACTAGTAAAACATTGAGTAGCCTTGTGAATTATTATTGTTGATTTTCTATCATAAACCGTTGTTGTATTTCAATGTGAATTTTATGTTAATTCATTGTAATTATTGAGTGTTTCTTCCTGAAAAATCCAGCCAAACTTTTCATGGAGTTTGTTTTCTCCGTGCAGTACTAATGAATAAGAACTATTGGCATTTGATATTGTAGGCTAGGCCTAGACCTGCTAGCTTATTTATTACACATTTTTAAGCCTACTACAGGTAGGCCCTAGAGTAGGGCCTGGGCCTACCTTGACAATGCAGGCTTATTAGGCTGTATAGGGCTTTATGCCGTAATCCATTGTTTTTTAAATCAGATGGATATTATTTATGAAACCTAGGTCCGATGTAGACCTTAGTAGGCCTATAAAGACAACTTCAAATGCTTGTGAAGGAATTATCTGGCCTATTCTCTAGTGTTGTCGACTAGGTAGGCCTAGGCCTGCGCCTAGCCTAGCCTAAAAATAGATGATGATTATTGTTTGCTCAACGACCCCACCAACAGCTAGGTTATACAGGGGTACGAATGTACAGGTGATTATGAAACTATGAAGTGATGATGAGTGAAAGGACGTTTACAAAAACACATGCCTTATGCGGGACTCGAACCCAAGCCCAACGGTGAATTCAGTTCGCATCATGCCTCGCTGGGTGAAATTTCCAGACACACTCGGGGACCAAGCTGCTGTAATGCGAGGCTTCCGGGAAGAGTACGGGTTCCCTGGGGTATTGGGTGTCATTGACTGCACACATGTAGCGATTGTGGCTCCGCCAAACGACGACCCCGATTATGCTGAACATTATTACGTGTTGAGGAAGGGATACCATTCCATTAATGTGCAGCTCACCTGCGATAAGGACATGAAAATATTACATGTCAATGCACTGCATCCAGGCAGTTGTAGTGATTAGTTCATTTTTAGAGAGTGTAATTTAAAGAGGGCCCTCGAAAGGCAATATACGAATAATAATAATATGAATAGTTATATCCTTGGCGATAGTGGGTATAGTCTCGAGCCGTGGATGATGATAATCGACAACACGTCTCAGCCTGGTACGCCAGCAGCACTTTTCAACGAACGACAGAAAGTGGTGCGTTGCCCAATAGAACGCTGCAACGGCCTCCTCAAGCAACGTTTCCGCTGTTGCTTGAATCATCGAGTGCTGCACTACCACCCTGAGGCTGCCACACAGATTATAAATGCATGTGTTGTGTTACACAACATCTGTATTGCAAATACACTTGATCTTGAATTGGACTCGGATGAGGAGGAAGAAGATGTGAACGACACATCATCGGAGAAGAAAGAAGATGAGAACGAAGAAGAAAACCAGCCCCGACATGCCCGCAGAAACTCACTTCTAGTTGCAGGTTTAAAAGTTGCACTTTTAGTTTGCAAACAGAAATTCCCAAAAACGTGACATTTCAAAAATAATCACTCACGAAGGAGTAACTACCATAGAAAAGAACTCGGCGTTAATTGCAAACACTTTCGTCGATTACTCCAGTAATGTGGGGGATAAAATGGCGGAAAATATTCTGAACAAACTGAATAACTCTCAAATAACTCGACTTCCTCCTATCCCCTCTAATGACTCCTCTATATTTATGGCTCCCGTCACCACCAGTGAAATCTTGGGATACATAGACGGAATGAATCCTTACACTGCCACTGGGCCGGACCACATTAGTACTCAAGTTATCAAAAGCATCAAATTTAATCTAGCTATACCTCTAGCCCACATCATCAACCGAAGTTTTTTCACCGGGACTTATCCAGAACCTTTTATACATGCTCTTATCAAAACAATTTACAAAAAATGAAATCATGAACTGGTAACAAACTATAGACCTATCTCTATCTCATCAAACTTGTCGAAAATTCAAGAAAAGTGCATTAAAAGTCGTTTATCCAATTTCCTAGATCGAAATATTCTGTTATCTCACAATCAATTTGGTTTCCGCGCAGACACTAGCACCGAGGATGCAATTATCAAACTCACCTCTCTAATTCACACTCAGATTGACAAACGGAGAAACCCCTTGCCATATTTTTAGACCTTTTAGACACCATCGACCACAAAATTTTATTTCGCAAGCTCTACTAATTGGGAGTCAGGGGTTCAACCCTGGACCTGTTCATCGACTATTTATCTAATCGCGAACAAAAAGTGTATATTAATGAAACTTAGCAAGTCTCGTAGTATCAAATATGGTGTTACTCAAGGTACGGTTCTTGGACCCATTCTCTTTCTCATCTATATAAATGATCTATGCTACCTTGATGCCAACTGCCAAATAATCACCTTTGCAGATGACACGGTATTGCTATTTTCCTCTAAAAACTGGCATGATACACATGTCCTTGCTTCATTAGGACTCAAAAAAGTTCAGCATTGGCTGAACATTAGCTTACTCTCTTTAAATATTCTAAAAACTACATACATTACAGCACGTGATCGATCCTCTCTTCATTACCCGTCGCCGTTATCTGCTCATTAATGAGCAGACACTTATCGCGTGTCGTGCGCATCAGTTCTTCCCAACACTGAAATAGAAAGAATGACCGTAAGTTCAAAAGACCATAGTAAACTAGGTCTAGGCCTAGGCATCGAGATTGCTATTCAAATAGGCTAATTGTCCTAGGCTCTATATCATTATATTATTAGCCACATGGTAGGCTACTTGTACGCGTAGGCCTAGAACTGAATTAGACGTAGCCTAGGTCGATGCATTGCGTTTTTAGTTACGCTCACTTTTACTGTTATCGACATATAACGTAGGGTTAGGTGCTAGGCCCACTACTGCTACTCCAATTACATACGTTGACCATCACTTGGTGTCGCTTAGCATAGGAAGGAAATAATAATTATAAAGATGACTTTTTCCCATGTTTTGGGTCTTTCGTGCTACCTGGTATAGCATTTAGAGTTTAGGCCAACTCCATCCAAGCCACCTTCTTGTCTTGCATGGTGAAAGAATTATCCAATTTACCCGTTTTGAGTTTGGGGTTGAACTCAATGATGCTAACCAGCATCTATTGTTGTTGCAAACTAACTTGCTTTGACATAATTATTCTCTTCTTTCTTAACCTCAAAATAAACGCGTGCAACGCAACGTGTTCGGAAGAAATGTTATGTTTATAGTTTCTCTTTCTTGCTGCGAGGCAAAATCTTGGCTCGTGATTGGCCAGTGGTTATAATTTTCACTGCCATCCAAAGTAACAAGGATAATGGCCTCATATGACTAACCGCAAATCCGATTTGAAAACACCGCGGAAGCTCATAATTCAATACTAGCGTTTAGCACACGAGCGCTACCCACTCCGTTTTGAGATCGCGTTTTCAGCTCCGCTTTCAGAGACCGTTGAAAAAGTAAATCTCAATACTGTACTTGGACTTCACAAGCAGCTCGGAAGCACAGTGCCCACTCTTCCCTGCGTTCCCAATATTGCGTATCAACATGCGATATAAACTTGGGATATTTCTTTGTAATTTTGCTGTTCTTGAGTTCTTCGAAATTATGTTCGCATTCGGCGATTGATCTAGTTTGAACTACATTCTTGAAGAGAAAGTAGAGGGCTTGTCTATCATTTTGGTGGATCCCGTGTTTTAGCGCAAGACCCAACGCCACATTGCTTGGAGAATGTGGAAGAGACAAAGAAGGAGCGTCGATTTACACCACACTGCGTGCAAGGAGTTGCGCTCAGCATCCGAATCGTCAGTTATGAAGATACATGGTCCATCTGCTGTTCCAAAGAAAGTATCGTTTCTTACCAAGTTTGTAAACATTTGGAGGTACTTAGCGAGTGTGGCCGTTGACTCGGAGTTTGTGATCAGTACACCTAATGGGATTCCAGCCTCATGCGTGAAAAGAAGGAAAATCCGGTGACCGTCACGATCAACTGTGGCAGACGAGTCACCTGACTGTGACACAAGTCTGTGTGCCCTTTGCATAATGGGGGTACAAATAGCGATAACAACTTCGCCTTCGGACAGAATCCAATTCACGCATTTCTGCTGACTAGAAGAGTTAGCTCCTTCAAGTCTGCGCTCGAGAGATTTGTAATCCGTGGCCACCACGGGCCCATAGTCCTCGACAAATTCAGATGTGTATAGATGGTGACAGAACTTGTAGTCTGGACAGTAAAAACGATCCGCAACGTATTCCTCGTAATTTTCTGGATGATATTGTTGTAGGTCAATTTTCATCAGATTCCTTGCTGTGGCTGGTGGATGCCCTTCATGAAATAAATCAATCAATTTTTCTCTGACTCTCCCGTCTACAGAGCGAAATCGCAGAGCATCGGAGCTCTCTGTTACGTGATTATGCATATACTCGATATAAATCTCGCGCGGCATGCCATTTACATGCATATCACGACTCTTGCCTTCTTAAATTTCATCTCGAATGGTTAATGATAGCTTGGAAGGGCAATTATTATTTCGTGTATCGCTATTAAACGCACTGTTGGTTTTGCTTGTGCGGGTTTTATGATGGCAATGAAGATACTGTTTGAAAATGATTTTGGTTCCAGTTACTTGAGGGGTGGTTGTTATTTTGTATGAGGTACGAGTTTCGGTTTCCAGCTCTTTCACCCAGCGATAAGCATCATCAATAGTTAGCACATCGGCAAAGACCAATACTTCGAAAGTTGGGCCATTCATGCAGTACTCCTTTTTAATTTTATGATTGAAGGATGGTGGTAAAACTTTCTGTGGAATAAAATCTGTTTTTATTGGTCCCATAATGTGATTTCATTTTGTTTAATACGTATAATACGGTCTTGTGAATTGTTTATTTTTTTAATTATACAAGAATAAAATAGTCTTTCGTTATTTCGTTATTTCGTTAGGGCGCCAAAATAACGTGGCGCCCTATAACCCTATAACCATCATTAACCATTCTAACCCACCCCAGCGGCTGAGTAAACAAGGCCCACGAGTCAGGACCGTGACAGTATACCATGTATTACTTTTGAATTTAATTGTGATGTAGGCCCTATATGAAAATTGAACTTCGAGTATTTATATGTAGGCCCAACTGTTTTTTTTGTCATCCATGAGAGGTCTATACCTATCATGTTATGTACAATCTAATTTCTGAAATGGAATAAAATGAATTTGAAATTTATCGTATTGTATCTTACACTATTTTATGTATTTAATCTCGTTATCATGTACCAAGTACCTATCAAACAGAATAGGGCCCATGAGCTACATCAAACATCTATTACTACTAGGCCTAGCTGTTGTTGTAGGCCTATATACATGTTTGTGAGGACTTATTGCATTTTTACAACGTTGCTGGCAGAGCAATAATGATTGCAGGACGATTTTCTTTGAAAATAAAAGTAGGCCTAGGTAATGTGGTAAGATTTTCATTATATGAGCGTTTTTCGGCTAATATAGAATACATAACCTTGAAATGGGGTAAACGTAAAGTAGAGAGGACAGTGTATGTACCATAGAGAAGAAACAATAGTTTAGGACAGTCCACTTTAGGATGCATGATTACCAGCTCACCTTGAGGCCAGCATATTTAATGTCATCTGGAATGTCCATTATTAAGCATGCGAAATAGAAGACTGCATTTATATAATTATAACGAAGTTAGCATTGAATTAGCAAATATCTATTATTATTTCAGCGCTTTTAAGTCGAGTGCAATTAACGCTTGAAACAAAAAATCTAGTTCAATTTTGACGTCATTATTGAGTTGTTACGTCACATAAGTTCGACCAATCACGGCCTCATTTCAAGTAATATGAAAGCTGTGACGTAGCGCCTATGCTAAAGTATTCGCAGCTTTGATTCTCGCTCCCGGGATCCTGATTTCGTTCAGCCATGTGATGGCTCTTACACCCCAGCAATGCTCAGACGAGCCAAGCACCCGTGTCTCGCTAAACCTGCAGGTTTGTACTGCTAGCTTAATTAGAACTAATAGTAAGCTTCGAAGACTGGGATGTAACTCGTTGAGCTAATCGTTTTCTCACTCTTGTCGCTGCTTGCAGCTACGACTGCATCAATAGACCTACGTGGTTTTCTCTTCTAATGCTTTCCTCGAATTCTCAAATGATATTCCAGGTATTATATTCCTTATTATCGACATTTCACGTTATTTAACATCAGCCATAGGACTTACCTAAAGTCAACAAATAAAGTCAACAAACCAATAGATCACATTCATCAGTACATTGCGTCGTTTAACCCAAATATATCTATAAAGTCAACAAAGCAGTACAAAAATAATAATACAAGAATTAAATTAAATTATTGCAAGAATTTGGTAATTTTTCAGATTCGGAATCGAGGAGTATGCATATCGAGCCGGCGTAGACCAACATTAATTGAACGGCGAAAAGATGAATCATCCAGCACGAAGAAATTTGCTTCGATGGCCCAGACTAAGGAAGAACTTGCTTCGCTACGAATGGAGCTCGTCAAGAGAGTGTTTGACGTTGGAATTCAAAGAGGTCAAGAGCTTCACGAATTAGATGTGCAAATAAAAAGAGCTCAGCTATTGGAGATACAAAATAGATTGGAAATGCAAAAAAAATGAAATTGAAAATATAAAAAAAAAATACAATTAATGTAATTTGAGAGTGTTTTTTGTTGTTGTTGTAATGTAGAGAAATTCATTTTTTTTTTAATTTGGTATAATCACTGTATTGGCAGGTTTGACATGATTTCAAAATGAACATTGGCTACGGTAACGTGCCACATAAATTATAAGCCAATCATTGTCAATATTTAATATCAATAACGGTATATAATACTCAATCTTATTTTCTTTTCTCATTACTATTTTACCAATTTGCTATTTTCTCTCATATTTTTTTATACTTAATCCATAAATATTTATCTAAACCATTCAACCACTGGAAATGTTAATAAATGAACATTGAATTTATTATTGATAGACCCATGAGGTTGAATGAGGTTCTACTGTAGGCCCAAATCATTATGGACTCCAGAACTTTAAATCGTAGAATTCACTGCCGGTACATGGAAAGGACAGGGTTGGTCAACAGGTCAAGTCTACAGAATTTGTTCGTAATAATGTTCAATTGAACAACATACATTTTACATTCCATAATATAATATTTTGTCAGTATTTAAAAATGTACACGATTATGTAAAACTAACGACAGTTTAGGATTGGTTCGCTTGGAGTTTGGTGACATCGTGGCCTCCATAACCCTCAATCCCAGGATTATGAACAATTATTGCGCACAGGCTTTACAGCATTTGTTCAAAATACTGGACCAACGCGCGTTGCACTGCTGCGTTTCCATTTGCTTCCGGCCCTGGTAGTCGGGGAATTTGATCGCCATCGATATCGAGTTGTGGTAGTTGAGGGTCGTGTGGTGGCTCGGGATCGTTTATGTCTATTGCGATGTTATTAATAACAGCACAGGCAGCAATAACATCCTGTACCGTATCGAGTGACAACTGAAATCCAAGTGATAAAACCGGGAAGCGCCTCTTCCACGTGCCATGTTGGCGCTCGACAACGCTCCTGGTACGAATTTGAGCCTCTGTTGTGCGGGACGCTGAGCATTACGTATTGGCGTGATCAGATATGGCTTCAGTGTATAACCAGAGTCGCCGAGTATCAGCCCCTCCCCAAATTCCCCTGCTTCCAGGCGTGCATGAATCCTCGAGTTATTGAATATCGTCTGGGCATGCGCTGATCCTGGCCACCGGCACACAAGGTCTATTATGCGCCTTTTGTAATCGGAAATTGTTTGAATATTCGTCGAAAACCATCCCTTGCGGTTCCGATAGACTTCTCCATCAACTCCTCCTGAAGAAATTGAAAAAGAATGAGCCATTTCTGAAGTGTGTACTGATGAATCTAGAATAATTAGGTTAAATTATAACCACAATCATATAGCCCACCTAGACTGTCGCTGAGGAATTCTAGCTATGAGAATCTTGATAGTAGGCACTGAATGTACTGTTTTAAGTACTGAATATTAATAATGATGACCTGCGTTGGGATTCTGTATCTTGATCGACAACTCGGTCGATGACGATGTGTATCGACAACGTGAACAGGGTTTGACCGATCGACATGAAACTTTTTTTTTATATGTAAACTTATCCAACTTAGAACTGTATAGTTTTGAGGTCTAAACGGTTGGACCATTTTTGAGAAACATCATTTAGAAGTTTCTAAAAACCCCATAAGATTTGGCTGAGCGGAAAAAATTGAAAAATTAAATCTCTTCAATATGATTCAAATTTTCCACAAATGTGAACACAAGAATAATATACATGAATAAAAATTTGGTTTGATATTCGGACCAGCCGTTTTGGAGAAAATAATATAATAAATGTATTTTATTCATCGGAAAGATAGTAGGCCCTACGTAATATAGTACGAATATACGTATATATATATATTTTTTTTTTCTAATTTATTTTTTTCCATTGTGTTTCAAATAATTTCTC
The DNA here is from genome assembly GCA_907164805.1 of Brachyptera putata. Lineage (NCBI taxonomy): Eukaryota > Metazoa > Arthropoda > Insecta > Plecoptera > Taeniopterygidae > Brachyptera > Brachyptera putata. The sequence continues at coordinate 28,695,615 of OU015465.1, forward strand.
TCTAGTGTATAATTTGTTTATTAGATAATTATTCAGAATAATTTCTTGTTATTTATATTTGTTATTTTGGTATTTTGTGTTATTCTGTGTCCAAGTGGCAACCGTATTGTCGGCAGTGTTTTCAATACTAGGAAAACGCCTTATATGCGTTGTGAGATGAGCTTAGAAGTATGGAAATGTAGAATTAAGAACATTTTGTCAGCTCAATGTACATATACAGGCCATGGATCACTTCAAAGGTTTAAGAACTGCGGCTGTCTGTTGGTATATAAACCTTGGTTTCCAAACAATTATACCAGTGCCTTCTTCATATCCATCACAGATTTTAAACGTTTTAATTTATTGGTGACACTTGTTGCTCATATTTGATAGTTCCTTAATTGCTTTCTTAATTGCTCTTATTGATGTGTAAAAAAGTACATTAAAAATGCGTTTTCTTCGTTATTTCACATCCGATTGTTCCATAAGTCGCTTAAAATGTGTATGATAGTTCTTCCCACATTCAGTATAAATTCGAGAGCTTTTGAAAAAAAAAATATTTCAAGTATTTCTCCCCCGGCCTATTCTTATGGGGAATTTCCATACTTTCCAATTTTTTTCTGGAAAAACCGTCCGACCGATTTTTCTGAAAAACAATCCCAACCTATTCTGGTATAACACCAATTTGTAAAAAAAGTTTCGAGTTGATTGAAACTTTTTCCTGACCTGTATGCCGCGTACAAAATTACACACAAAAGAAAAAAAAAAAAAAAAAAAAAAAAAAAAAAAAAAAAAAAACAAGCCCAAAATTTTTCGGTATATGGAATGAAAATCTTCGCTACGCTCATCTAAAAAACTATATACATGTATATATATATATATAGTTGAAAAATGTAGCATTGTCGAAGTCACGGCCCCCTCGAAGGATCCGGACACCTTGACGTGGTGTGGGGGCTTGTGTGGCCCCGTGATCTCCAGAGCTATCGTCGGGAGCAATTCATTTGCTCCCAGCAGGGTCACCCATGGCGATAAGGTCTGGGGTGAGGGTCCAGACCAAGTTCGGACCGTCGGTCGAGTGGGTTCCTTCTGGTGACCGGAGTATGTGGAGGGAGTGCTGAGTTTCGCGTTTTTCTTCTCACTTCTTTCCTTCCTTTTCGTCTTCTTTCTTCTCTTCTTCTCTTACCTTCTTTCTTCATGCCGGCTCCCTCCATCTGCTTAAAACACCCACGACTGTTGACGACTCTGGCATTTATCTGGATTTGATTGGTCATGATTGTAATTGGGCTCGTGAATGAATTGCGTCGGTTGTAATGGCTTAATAGGAAGATTTGTATGACAATATCATCTCTGACTATTCTGTGAAAAGACCGATTGCGTTCATGAGCGTCCGGACGTAAAATTGGCACTTTCCAATCCGCCACTTGTTGAACGGGAAATCATTTACCGGCTCCACTTCATGCTACTAGCATGGAGTGGACCCGGTATTGTTTACAAGGCCCTATGCGGTAGCACCGACATGGGTTAGTTGAGTCCCCTACTCTTATGAGTAAGCCAAGTAATTGTGTTAGGTTGTCCCCAAACATATGTATAATTCTGATTGTCAAAACTCTCCCTCCCCAAATATGAAAAGCCCTCCCAATGAATTAGAAAACCCCAAAAAGCGTAACCGATCGCTACTTGATGAACCCTTGACAAAAGAAGATATCAACTATGTTCAACCCACTCCCCGCTTCCTCATTGTAGAACGGGTAGATGACCATAAGACCTTCCTCAACGTTTCAACTTTCGCCTACACGAAAGCTCTTGATAACATCTCCAAAGAATTTAAGAGTGTCAAAAGGCTCAGGAATGGTACTTTACTGATCGAGACAGCAAGTGACACTCAGAGCAAGAATCTGCTGAAAACAACACACTTTGTCAACCTTTTTCCTGTTCGAGTCAGCATCCACAAGCAGCTCAACGTCTCTAAAGGAGTAATTCACTCCTTTGACTTGATGAGTAGCTCTGAAGAAGAGATAAAATGCGAACTGTCAAACCAAGGAGTAACTGATGTTTACAGAATCCAGAAAACGTACAACAATAAACTCAACCCTACTCCAACTCTCATCGTCACCTTTAATACTCCTGTATTGCCTAAAAGAATTTTATCTGGTTATCTCGTGCTCCAAGTGCGCCCTTATATCCCTAACCCCAAGAGATGTTTTATTTGCCAGCGATTTGGACACACTAAGCTTCAGTGTACTGGCAAGCCTACTTGCGGCATGTGTGGCCTGGATTTTCATGGCACAGAGCAATGTACTAACGAATTGAAATGTCTTAACTGCTCATCTCCACACGGTTCAAACTCTCGGGATTGTCCCAAGTGAAGGGAGGAGAAGAAAATCCTCGAATTAACTGTCACGGAGAAGATTCCAACATACGAAGCGCGAAATCGAGCAAAACTGCTGTACTCCACTGCTTCTCCAAGAACCTCTTATGCTCAAGCTGCTCAACCAAAACCATCTGCATCTATCGAACACGAACGCTCCCTTATCAGTGAAATTGCTCTTCTCAATAAGAACATTGGCTTGCTCCTCGACAATCAACGAAAACAAGAAGAACGTATCGCAGCCCAAGATAAGAAGATAGAAGAACAAGCCGCTCTTATCAAAGATCTGACACAGAAGCTGAGTACTCAGAATGAGACCTCAGTTCCTGTTGTGAAGCAAGTACCAGTACCTGTCAAGGATATCAGTACAAACGTGAAGCTTGTACGGACCACGCCCGTAGACAAGAACAAGGGATATGAGGCTCAAGCTTCTAAGCCCAGGTATGTCTCCAGTGGAGATGATGTCTCTGATATGGAGACGGATATCCCCCGACCTCGAACTTCGAAGAAGAAATCTCAGGTGGCTCGGGACTTCCTCAAAGATAAAGTGAAGATCTAGTCAAACCCTCCTCAGTATTATTAGCTCATCAATCTAGTCGAACAGTTTTTCAACTGTCTGTAACTAGGATATAAGTTTTAGTGCACCTTAGTACGTAAATTCCTTTTTAATCCTAGTCGTAGTTTTCAATCGTCTCATAGATCTCAACATGTCTCTGCTAGTCCAATGGAACCTGAGAGGATATCGTGCCCGATCAGAGGAAATACGTCAGATAGTTGCTCAACAACAACCTTCTATTCTATGTTTGGAGGAAACTCATCTGAAGCCTACAGATAGCCCTGTGCTTCGTAATTATGACTTCCACCGACTTGACTTCACCGCAGGTGATAGAGCTCAAGGAGGTGTTGCCATAGTTGTACACAGCAGCATCTACACTGAAACTCTTCCACTCAACAGCACATTACAAGCTGTTGCTGTCAAGGTTTACATTCCTTTCCCGGTAATCATATGTAATCTCTATCTTCCACCTGGAGAAGCTGTTACTAAGCCAACACTAAACAGCCTCATCTCACAATTGCCTAAACCATTTATATTGGTGGGCGATTCTAATGCTCACAATCACCTCTGGGGAAGCTCTAACACTGATCGTCGAGGCAAGCTTCTCGAAGACTGTGTTAGTCATCACGACTTGATTACCTTGAACAGTGGAGAAAACACTCATTTCACTTCATCATCAGGTACTTTTTCGGCCATAGATCTATCCTTCTGTTCACCCTCACTTGCCGCTAGCGTAGAATGGTCTGTCTATCCGGACTTGTGCGGAAGTGACCATTTCCCCATCCTGATCTCACTCTTGACCTCTAATCTTTTACCTCCAAGACACCAGAAGTGGGTACTCCAGCGTGCTAACTGGGCAAAGTACACGAAACTGGCAGTTCTTGACTGTAACCGTATAGTGACAGATGACATCGACTCTCTCGTAACCTACTTCACCTCTCAAGTTGTACACGCAGCGAGCGAATCGATTCCTCAATCGTCCTCGCAACCATATAGAGTGCCTGTCCCTTGGTTCAACGGTGCTTGCAAGACTGCAATCAGAGAACGTCGCAAAGCTCTTCGTCATTTTAATCATTCCCCTACACAGGATAATTTGGTGACATTCAAAAAGCTAAGAGCTAAGGCCCGCCTCACAATCAAACAAGCGAAACGATCGTCTTGGCAAAGTTTTGTGTCATCCGTTAATATCCACACACCGGCATCAAAGGTGTGGGAGCGAGTCAAGAAGTTGTCAGGGAAATCCACCCAACATTCAATCTCAGGCCTCAAACAAAACGGGAATCTAATCACTTCGCCTGTAGATATTGCTGAGACACTAGCTCGACACTTTTCCCAAATATCAAGCTCAGAGAACTACTCTGATAGCTTTCTCGAGATAAAGGATCTTGCAGAGGGAAGGGTACTCAATTTCAATTCAGATAACTGTGAAATCTACAACCTCCGTCTTACTGAATGGGAACTTGCTAATGCTCTTTCTGAGGCTAAAGACACGTCACCAGGAGCCGATAACATCCACTACCAAATGCTCAAGCACTTGTCATCGCAAGCAAAATCCTTCATGCTGCAAATGCTAAACCGTATCTGGCTTGAGGACGACTTTCCATCGCTTTGGCGTGAAGCCATAGTCATACCAGTACTGAAACCTGGGAAAGAAAGAGACAATACATCAAACTACAGGCCCATTGCTCTCACAAGCTGCTTGTGCAAGGTCCTGGAACGGATTATTAATAAGCGGTTGATGTGGTACCTGGAAACAAACAACTTACTCTGCATCGAACAATCTGGTTTCCGCCGCAATCGATCTGTCATGGACAATCTAATTCATCTGGAAAGTGCTATCCAGGATGCGTTCCTCCACAAACAACATCTTATTGCCGTATTCTTCGATCTCGAGAAAGCGTACGACACCACATGGAAGTACAATATTCTAAGAACTATTCACAAATGGAATATCCGTGGTCACTTACCACATTTTGTGCGGAACTTCATGTCGGCTCGAACCTTCCGTGTGCGTACCGGAACCATTCTCTCATCACTTCACGATCAAGATAATGGAGTTCCGCAGGGGTCCGTCCTGAGTTGTACGCTGTTTGCAATAGCAATCAACTTCATCGTGTCTTGTGTTCGACCTCCAGTACGCTCCTCCCTCTATGTGGATGACTTGGCGATCTTCTACAGGTCGGCCAACCTCACTTCTGCTGAACGAGTCCTTCAACTCACCCTGAATCGCTTATCAGTATTTGCTGAGCAAAATGGTTTTAAATTCTCACCTGCAAAAACTACCTGTGTGAATTTTAGCCGTCATCGGACATATCACCCACATCCAATTTTAACACTCTCGCGTCATATTTTACCTTTCGAAGAAACTGTCCGATTCCTAGGGATGATTCTTGACCGAAAATTAACGTGACTACCGCATCTCAAACAACTCAAAACAAAGTGTCTGAGTGCAATGAATATCCTCAAAATGCTTAGCGGTACTTCATGGGGAGGTGATAGGACTACCATGCTTCGGCTATATCGATCGCTGATCCGATCTAAACTTGAATTTGGGAGCGGCATATATAGTTCGGCGAGACAATCGTATTTAAAAATCATTGACCCTGTACACAATGCGGGGATACGTCTATGTACGGGTGCTTTCCGAACAAGCCCAATTCCGAGCCTTCATGCTGAGGCTGGTGAGCCACCATTATATATCAGGAGGGATTACCTGATGACTGGTCTGGCAGCCAAAATGAAAGGTCTCCCTTCCCATCCTTCGTCACAGCCTGTTTTAAGACCTAACTACCATGCGTTGTATAGTGCTCGACCACAAGCAACACGACCTTTAGGAATTAGGTTACAGGACATTTTAGTCAACATCGATTGCCGTCTCCCAGAAGTATGTGTGACTTCCAATAGTGAAGTAGCTCCGTGGACAGTCTCACGACCGAACGTTAACCTTACTTTGGCGGGTCACATCAAAAGCTCAACATCTCAACAGCAATATAACACACTCTTTGCTGAGATCCTCCATAAGCATCAGGATTATACATGTATTTATACTGATGGGTCAAAAGTAAATAACGAAGTTGGCTGCGCCTTCGTTGTTGAAAATTCCCATTACTCGTATGAATTACAGTCAGCATGTAGTGTATATACCGCCGAATTACTAGCTATCATAAAATCACTTCAATTTCTTCTACGGGACCAAAGGCGAAAATTTATGATATGTAGCGACTCTTTGAGCTCACTCCAAGCAGTACAAGAATGCTTCCCAAAACATCCTCATATCCAGAAGATTCAGTCCATTTTAACTACAATAACAAAGAAGAAGAAAGAAGTCCTCTTCTGCTGGATCCCTGGACACGTGAATATACAGGGGAATGAAATAGCGGACCGATATGCCAAGGAAGCTACGCTGAAACCTCACACTGACATACAACTAGTGCCAATTAACGACCTTAAGTCATCTCTCTCTAATATCATTTTTAATCGATGGGACGACAGTTGGAAGGCAGTGAGCAATAACAAGCTGCGAGAGCTCAAGGCCACAGTGAGAGTCTGGAAGTCGTCAGTTCGTCGTAGTCGCCGAGAGGAGGTCGTGCTATCCGTCGCCGAGAGGAGGTCGTGCTAACCCGTCTCCGTATCGGCCACAGCCGCTTGACACACGGCTTTCTTCTGGCCGGAGAGGAGCCGCCAGAATGCGACGAATGCCAAACAAATTTAACGGTCAAGCACATCCTAACTGAGTGTGATAAATACAGAAACCTCAGAGACACATATAATCTTAAAGACACCTTAGCTGACATTCTAGGCAATGACTCGACTGATCTTGACTCTCTTTCAGACTTCATAGCTCAAGCTGATCTCTTCTCAGCCATTTAGACTGCAATCAAGTATTATTAGTCTGTAGTTAGTGTTAAATAGTTCGTAGTTAGATTCTAGTGTTTTACCTCAATTTTTCTACTGGTACCGGCCTTTTACACCGGTGCCTTCCTTCAATTCAGCTGTTCTTATTTTAGTAGATTAGTTTTGTTATCTAAATATGTTCGTTACTCAGTATCTAAGTTGTTTCATATATCTGTTATTTAGTATCTAAGTTGTTTTATGCTCTTGTTATATAGGTATTGTATAGCTTGTAGTTCGACTTTAGTATGTTATCTAATCATTTTCAAAGGAACCGGCCCTCTACACCGGTGCCTGATCTCATCCTATTGTACTTTAGCATTAGGGTCCTATCAAATTGAATTACAGGCGCAAAATGACCTCGCTGTCGACGCGCCTTAAAACTCAAACATTCATTCATTCATTCGAAGTCACGGCTTTCTAGATTCATTGACATCGGATGAAGTTCATTTCAAATGATCAAGGTTTGTAGAGTTTTCGATTATACTTTATATAGACATCTCGCTCATCGTACAACGCACATCCTGCGTTTGCCTAGTTATTAATATTACACAACTGTAATTATCACAATCACTATTTATTACATGCAGTAATTAAAATTATATTGTTGGAAAATATTAATGAATTGAGCCCTATTTATGTTAAAGATTATGTGAGATCATTATGATCATTAACACGTGAAAATGGATATACCTGTATGGAATAATACATGGAATATATGTATGGAATATAACTACGAATAAACATGAATACAAATAATCATGTCGGGGTAATTTTTTTATTGACAAAATCAAACTACCGTATACGTACTACCGGTAGGCACTGTAATATTATACTAGGAAAACGCGTTATGTGTTTCCGCGTTGATGGATGAGCTAATAAGAATGAAACTGAATTATTTCAAAAAGTTAAATCAAGTTGATGTTTTGACGGCATTCAAATTAAAAATTAATGTTTTCATTCGGTTGATTTATTTCGTAGACTATTCTCATCATGAAGGAAATATTAGATGCAATCTAAGATACAATATATACACCTTGAGATCCAATTATATTCATTACTCATTCTAAATAATATCTTTGATAATAAAGAAGGCTTTGTTTTAATAGTTCTTCAATAATTGGTGACACTTGTTGCTTGGATTTAATTGATTTTCTTAATAGCTTTGAATGATGTATAAAAATGTCATTAAATCATTTTTTATATCTAAACGACTGATTGGATTCCAGTGAAAGTTTGGAATCATGTGTATCATTATTATATTGAAATTCGGTGAAAATTTTAATTTTTTTGAAGGACATTTTTTGTACGAAAATTTTTCTCCGGCTTATTCTTATGGGTAATTTGGAAAATGAAAAATTAGTTTTCTCAGAAGTGGTGCAATCGATTGCGCATAAAAATCAATGAGATTCAATCCAGATGATGACACTTGGGCTTGCCAAGTTTCAATTGAATTTGAATTTTCGTTTGACCTGTAGAGCGCGAACAAAAAAAAAAAAAAAAACATGTACATTTTTTTCGGGTCAAGTGTAATTGAGTCTTCGCTTCGCTCATCCAATTAATATTAATAGTAATATTAATAAGTAGGCCATGTAATATTAATATTACTACTGTAATATTAATATTACAAATACATACGGTAATAAGTAAGAATTATAAAGAATAAGTAATGGGATAGGAATATAATATAATATAATAGAAATAGACTAGGAATTATTGGCGAAAATGCTCTTTGACAACCCTAGGCCTCACCGCAATGCCATTAGCATGCACATCAGCATTACGCTGGTTCGGCGCATCTACTATGGCAACTGCATTGCGAGGAAGGTCGATGTCATCAAATATAGGTGCAGAATTTGGGACACGGTAGTGGATTGCCATGTTGTGGACGATTGCACATGCGTTGATGATCAATCCTGCAAGCATTATTAATTATTTATACATATTTACATATTTATTTATTCATTACAGATTGTTCATAAAACAGGTGGTAATGGTTACTATACCTAATGAAATTACAGTCAAACATACTCGATATAATTATACTTCATTTTTTTCTTAGCTCTCTTCTTAAATCACCAATCTCCGTTATGTTCTTGATATCTTCTTCCAATTCATTCCATTCCCGCGTCGTTCTTTGTATAAATCCATATTTACCTACTTCTCTATCCACTTTTTCCACTTCCATTCTTACCCCTCCCCTTGTACTTCTTTGTAATCCCTTTCCAATTCTATTGCTTAATTCATCCCATCCTGTATATTCATTCTTGACTCTTACAAAATTGCACATTCTTTCTATTTGTCTTCGTTTCGCCAAATTTTCCCATCCCATTTCCTCAATCATTTTACTGGGTCTTTCTATAACTTTTTCAACCACATCCTTATCGTTCCTGATAATCTTCCAGCGCTTCTCTCTCCCCAATACCCTTCTTGCAGCAACCCTTTGGACGTTCTCCACAGCCTTTATTAGTCCAACTTCATGCGGATCCCAGACTGAACTAGCATACTCAAGCATTGGCCGAATCAGACTCATGTATGCCTTCTCTTTTATTTTCATCCCTGTCCCCTTCAACTGCCTCATAATAAAATTTAAGGATCGTATTCCCTTTTTTGAGATATTTCCAACATGTTCCCCCCACCCTAAGTTTTCATTTATGTAAAGTCCAAGATATTTATATGCTTCTACTTCCTCAAGTGTGGAATCTCCCATTTTATAAATCTTATTCACTTTTTTCTTGTTACTGCTGCTAGAGCAGTGCACCACTTTACGTTTTCCAACATTTAGTCCCATTAAATTCATTTTAACCCTTTTTATTAATTCTGTCCAAATCTCCTTGTAACTGATTCTCCTCCCTCTCACTCCTAATGGTGCTATATATCACACAGTCATCAGCAAATAGACGAATTCTTGATTAAATTCCGATTTGAAGATCGTTTATAAATATATTGAATAGAAGGGGTCCAATTACACTTCCTTGTGGTACCCCAGAAGTAACTTTTACCATATCAGAAATTTCATCACCTACTTTTACTTTTTGTGATCTACCTTTTAAGAAGGACACCACCCATCTTGTTATCCTCTCATGTTTTGTTATGTTTTGTTTTGATTGAAAGTAGCAGAATAGAGGCAGGCCTAGGAAATGATATGGACAGGGGAGACAAATCGAAACAGAAGGATATTGAGATGGGAGTAAAAAATACATTAAAAATAACATTAGTTAATTGCAGAAGTATATGCAATAAACTCGACGAATTAAGAACAGTAGTAGACACTATAAATCCCGATATTTTCGTACTTGTGGAAACCTGGCTGGACGATGGCTACACCGATAAAGAGATAGAGGTTGGGGGTTACAGCTTATTCAGAAGAGACAGAAATAGACATGGGGGTGGTATATTGCTGGGATTAAAAAATGAGTTGAATGGGAGAATCTTGTGGATAGAAGAAGCAGTAGAGTTAATGGGATTAGAAATTAAGTTCGGAACAGAAATGTTTATAATAATTGCGGGATATAGGCCACCAAATTCTAATAATGATATTCTTGTCAAGATTAGGGAAAGAGTGGTTGAAAGTGCTAATAAAAGGAATGTAATAGTTGCTGGAGACTTGAATTTACCAGGAATAAATTGGGAAGAAGGGACTGTAGGTAGTAGCACGAATAGAAGGCAAGAACTTGTTTATGAAATAATGAGTGAAGGATTTGTGCAAACGGTTACGGAGGGTACTAGATTAACTAGGACAGGTAGTAATAACCTTTTGGACGTTATCCTAGTCAGACCACCGGAAAAGTGGTTAAGAACTATCGTGGACGTTGGTATCAGTGACCATAATATTCCAACAGTAGAATTAATTGCAAATAGAGTAAAAGATGAAATAAAGGTACAGAAGAAAGTCTGGTTCTATAAAAAGGCGGATACCAACAAAATTAGGTTACATTTAAATTATTGGAGGAATTACTGGATTGAGGAGAAGGGGGATATAGACAAAAAATGGGACACTTTCAAAAACATATGTTTAAACGCTATTGAGAAGTTTGTTCCCAATAAATTAATATCTGAAAGTGCAGATCCAATCTATTATAATAAATCAATTAGAAAATTGAAAAGGAAAGCAAGAAAGTTTCATAATATGAACAGAGGTAAAGGGGGAGATATAGAAATGAGAAGGAAATTCAGATCAGATCTGAATAAAGAAAAGAAAAGTGCAAAGGATAAGTTTCTACGGGGTATGTTTGATGAGCAGGACCAGAATAAAAGTTGGAATAATATGTACAAGTACATAATAATACTAAAAGAGGAAGAAACGATATGCCAACTCTTATTAACAGAAATGGAGTGGGGTTCATATCGAATAAAGAAAAGTCATACGCATTAAATAATTATTATGGTGAAGTTTTTCAAAAACAGACTTTGAATGGGGAGAACGAAGTAGAGAATGATCAAATTCATCAATTGGGAGCAGAGGAAAATAAAATAAAATTCACTGAAACAGCAATCCAGAGAATAATTGATAAACTGAATAGAAATAAAGCTCCCGGTCACGATGGGATTAATAACAAATTTATCAAGTTGGCGGGAAAAGAGTTAATACCGTATTTAATGTTAATTTTTCAAAATTCAATAGATTCAGGAACTGTGCCCGAGGACTGGAAAAAAGCAATGATCACTCCAATACATAAAGGGGGAGAAAAATCAAATTTGGGTAATTACAGACCAGTTAGCCTCACCTCCTCAATATGCAAAATTATGGAAAGGTCAATTGATACGGAAATCAAATTAATTGTTGATAATAATGGTGGAATATTTGATGGACAACATGGTTTTCGTAAGGGTTACTCATGTGTAACCCAACTGCAAGGATTCACGCAGGAACTGTCTGATACTTTGGACACGGGGGGTAAAATATCAGCCGTCTTTTTGGATTTTGAAAAAGCTTTTGACAAAGTACCTCATAAACTTCTGATTTCAAAGTTGAAACAAATAACAAAACATGAGAGGATAACAAGATGGGTGGAGTCCTTCTTAAAGGTAGATCACAAAAAGTAAAAGTAGGTGATGAAATTTCTGATATGGTAAAAGTTACTTCTGGGGTACCACAAGGAAGTGTAATTGGACCCCTTCTATTCAATATATTTATAAACGATCTTCAAATCGGAATTCAATCAAGAATTCGTCTATTTGCTGATGACTGTGTGGTATATAGCACCATTAGGAGTGAGAGGGAGGAAAATCAGTTACAAGGAGATTTGGACAGAATTGATGAATGGGTTAAAATAAATTTAATGGGACTAAATGTTGGAAAATGTAAAGTGGTGCACTTCTCTAGCAGCAGTAACAAGAAAAAAGTGAATAAGATTTATAAAATGAGAGATTCTAAACTTGAGGAAGTAGAAGCATATAAATATCTTGGACTTTACATAAATAAAAACTTAGGGTGGGGGGAACATGTTAGAAATATCTCAAAAAAGGGAATACGATCCTCAAATTTTATTATGAGGCAGTTGAAGGGGACAGGGATGAAAATAAAAGAGAAGGCATACATGAGTCTGATTCGGCCAATGCTTGAGTATGCTAGTTCAGTCTGGGATCCGCATGAAGTTGGACTAATAAAGGCTGTGGAGAACGTCCAAAGGGTTGCTGCAAGAAGGGTATTGGGGAGAGAGAAGCGCTGGAAGATTATCAGGAACGATAAGGATGTGGTTGAAAAAGTTATAGAAAGACCCAGTAAAATGATTGAGGAAATGGGATGGGAAAATTTGGCGAAACGAAGACAAATAGAAAGAATGTGCAATTTTGTTAGAGTCAAGAATGAATATACAGGATGGGATGAATTAAGCAATAGAATTGGAAAGGGATTACAAAGAAGTACAAGGGGAGGGGTAAGAATGGAAGTGGAAAAAGTGGATAGAGAAGTAGGTAAATATGGGTTTATACAAAGAACGACGCGGGAATGGAATGAATTAGAAGAAGATATCAAGAACATAACGAAGATTGGTGATTTAAGAAGAGAGCTAAGAAAAAAATGAAGTATAATTAAATCGAGTATGTTTGACTGTAATTGCATTAGGTATAGTAACCATTACCACCTGTTTTATGAACAATCTGTAATGAATAAATAAATATGTAATATGTAATATGTAATATGTAATATTGTCACGAAGATAAGTGGTTTCTAAATTATTATAGATTAACTTGTAATACCTACTTATAATCAGTGAAGTGGGAAATGTAGCTCATACTTGTGGGAGCTTGGATTAGGCATCGCTTGGCATGCGAAAGGGAAGGTGGTCATCCTAGATTGACTATTGTCGGGGATAGGCCTACTATCTGATGGAATTAGACACAGTCGTTGGAATAACTAACATTGATTTATTGGTGAACGAAGATGATGCAAATGCTGAGCAAGCATTTGCGTAACAAGAAGTTACTGGAGTTGACACGTACATCGTATCGGTCGTTCAACCGTAGTAATGTCTGCTAACCAAATAACCCTTCCAAAATAATAATTAGTAAAAATAGTTATTTAACATTATACTCATCGAGCTGTTGATCTGCTCCATACAAGACGTGCGCCCGAGTTATTGATTGTAGATCTCGAAGGCGGTCCTCATCTTCACACACACACGTTGCACACTTATTACATTACATGTAGATCGTCGGATGTTCTGGGCGGAAGTGAGAGTGAGTATAGGTAAGATGCCTCTCAGGCGTGATTACTCTAGTACACGTATTGGTCACTCTGATAAGGTGTCGCGCAGCTGTATTATGCTGAGTGACAGTTATCACTTGAGGTCGTTGTCGTTGTTCTAATTAGTGGGGTGACAGCTAGGTTAGGCATGGCCGTGACAGCACCCTCTCTCCTTTTGATTTCGTCCCGAAATCTGTATCGGTCCTCTTCTTCTTGAGAGTTATGTCGTGTTCGGCACGTAGATCGCCTTCCTTGGTTTTGCTGTTTGTTACGAGAAAATTTCGGACAGTTTGTTTTGGTTTGAAATTTATCTCCCCGGTTGTTATCTGACGTTCCGGTGTCTATCGGTTGACGTCGACGTCCTCTCCTGTTATGTAATAAATTCCTCTGAGAGCGATGTCGTCTTCGGCTTGTGAATCGCCTTCTTTGAGGTTGTTGTTTGTCGTGAGACTTTGGACAGTTTGTTCTGGATTGAAACTGTTCGGTTAGTTTGTTATGTAACGGAACTGTTCTTCGTAGCGTTGTGTCCCGTTTCGTCGGCTGTTGGTTGACGTCAACGTCGTGGAAGTTCTGGATGTTATGTGTGTGCGTTTGTGATCTCGTTATTCGTCGGTCCTCCACGTCTTCTTGATGTGAATCAATAACTCAGAGTACGGCTTGTATGCAGTACGATCTAGATCAATGGTATTGAAAAATAAAATAAAACAATAAAATCAAACACTAGTATGTGATTATTGGTTAAACAAGTGAAATTCCCTTAGGTTGAAGCTACTGATAGTCTGCTACTGAATGACTAGCAAGTCATTTCCAATATTTAATACCTTGTCTTGTGGTTAGACATTGAGACATTATGACAGTTGTCTGTTAATCACTAGTTATTAGTATGAAAAATGTTGTACATGTACATATATATTGGTATCAATTGAAGATTGTTGTCCATGTACTTTAATAACCTAATATTTTCTACACAATAATCATGTGGTTGAGAAAAAATATATATGAGCCTTTGGCAAGTTCAGGTTTTTCTGTCTTTGAATTATCATCTGAAATTTATAATCGTTTACACGATTCACTAACAAACACTATAATCACGTGACACTGATAGAAGTGACTTTTATTAAGTCAACACTTTTATATGTGGACACTTGAGCACGAGTGAAGGAAACGAAGTAGTTATCCTGAAGTTTGGACGAGTCAGTTTCGATCCGGTGTTCGTGTGGTGTCGTTAGTTGAATCGTGTTGTTCTCGTCGACTGTCAACGTCCCCCCACGGTATTTGGCTGTCAGCGGGCTGACTGTCGAATATCCGTGTGAAGCGGTCGGCACTCGTCCGGTTTCCTTTGGTTCCAGTGGAACTGAAAAAATTACAGAAGGGATCAGTATGGTGATTGACTTGCGGCTCTTATAGCTAGTATATAAGTATGAAATTCCCTTTGTTATTCTCTATAAGTAGCTTGGAATGGAAGTATTTGTCTTGCAATACTCCCTGCTGAAGGCTTATGTATTCTCTAATCGTCATATTGACGTATCTTATATGAGACTATAATAATTCCCAAAATTGTTATAGTGAAATGGAATACATGGTATCCATAGTATGAATGGTAATCTAAGAATATAAACAATGATAAGTATCATTGTTGTATCAGTAATGAGTGCGTAAATATGAGCATGTTTATGCAACTGTGACAGGATGCTGAGATGTAACATGTGTAAGAAAACATTTTCGAATGTTTTTCTGGTAACTTTGCCTTATTGAAATCATTCATCTGTCAGTTGTGGTATTTGCACATGGTTACCTATTCATTCTGATTATTATGTCTTGAAGAGACTGACCTTATATTCTAATCCATAATTGTTATTCACATTCCCAATTGAATGTTGTTGTAACGTAGAAACAAAAAGTAATATAAAATTCAAGTAAAAAAATATATACATAAATACTAAACAAATTAATTGAGAGCTGCAAAGATTATGATTTAAATACAATACAAAAAGTATATCAGCTCTTTGAATGCTATGGCTAAAAGTTGAACAAAAATTATAGAAAGTCATTTGTGAGTTTGGTTTCTACATTCAGTGACTGAGTGATACCCTGTATGATCATAACGTTTAAAATTGAATGAACAATTATTAATGTTTCCACTCATTATGTCGTAACTTTGAACAGTCAGAAAAAAAAAATGGCAAGCTAAAGTCTTGAACTAAATAGAAAACAAACTTTGAAAATCAATAGAAAGAAAAACATTGAATATGCCAATACTTTATCGTTTTCACTGATCAGAAACAATTATTCTGAAATGTTGGAAAACTTAGCTTTTCATTCCTTGCCCTTGGTGTCAGCTGTGCACTGTTATGTAGGCTGGAGTATGCATGTGTGGATGGAAGAAGTGTGCCTGTTATCAACGAGTTGACGACGTTGCAGAAAGTTTCTCGTTGCACTCCCGTGGAAGTACAGTCTGTGCGAGAAGATCATGTGCTTTGTGCAATGGCCGGGAAACTCATCCGATGACGTTGGCTTGCTTTCCTCCGTTTGCCGTACATGGGTTTGGATATTCGGGAGTGTATTATGTACCCCGACTATAGCTCGTATTCGCCGTCACCCTGTATGACGTGTGTGGTTGCCTGAACAAGTGCTCCACTCGTCGGTACGACATACATTTCTATAACTTTGAAAACAACAATTAATTTCTTTGCATAAGAGAAACTTCATGAAATTATAATTATTATACATTCTGAATTATGATTTTTTTTTCTTGTTTTTTTTGTAGTCATGGGTGATATAACATTATCTCACGTTTCAACTGTATCACCTCCAGAATAATTGTAGTAACTGCTGTGTCTCTTATTTGTCCCTTTAAAGCTATTTTCATGACAATGTTATGCATGACACGTGGTTGGTTAAATAACTTCAACAATGACACAAATTATTTGTTACCAGGATTTGAATCCAAGATTTTCTGTATCGTGAGGTGTACGTTGAGATAGAGCATAATGATGACAAACGTTTATTCATGTTTTTTTTTTTTATATAGATATATTTTTCATGTTAGATATTCGTATGAACTTGAAATTAATTCAAGATACATTTGTATGAATACAAGAAAATTTCCCACTATATCCATTTGTATTTATGACTATAGAATTAAAAATAAAATACATACATAAATATCGTAGGATGTATACGGTACATAGTTAGCTTAGAGATATTTACATGTTCGTTCTTGTGTCTGGGTGGTGGACGAGAAGGAAAGGGTGTGTGATTACACTGTTGCATTATACCGTGCTCGTCAGTGAAATCCGAGATAAACTTACAAAAAATAAGAGTATCGTTCTTGGAGCGTATTTGCACCTTCATAGAACTAACTTACTCTCTACACAATGTGTTTCCGTAGCGTATTTGATATTTTAACATGACAGCAAACCTAATTGAATAAATAATTTTTGTTATACTTGTTATGGTGTATTATTAATCGAAGTCAGTGTAAATAATGAGATTAGCTACTTGCTTGTGTGTCATAATTCTCCCCCTTTGCCGTACACAACTACTTGGATATAACTATTGTGTCATGTACTTAATCTTGTATGTTTGTACGTATATTGGAATCAGGTATATTTAGTTCTCAATATTTCTGTCTATCCGAAGTTTGTTTCCGTATTTGGAAGTGATAATGTAGTGTTCTAGCCGTTGATGGTCCGTGTGTCTTTGGCTGGATGTTTCAGGTACCTTAAACCCTTGTTAGCTTACTTCTCCTATGTGAACTAAATCAAAGTATCGTTTCAGAATTCAAGTTCGCAGACCTTCGCATACAGGTCGCACTTAATTATTTTAGGAGATCTCGAAGATTATTCCGCTTGAAAACTGAGATGATTGACAATGTTAATTCGGTCAAGTAATCCTAAGAAGTTGTCCCCTTTCAGCCTGTGAATATCGCAATAGGTCTTGATTGTATATTCAACCATGCATTCGTGGTGTTAAAACTACAGTTTTATCCAAACTCGTGTTGATGTTGTGTTTATTCGTCCTATGGTTATTGTAATGTGGTGTGAACCGTAATCGAACCTAGGACTTATGTATATCTACTCTGGTGTGTACTAGACTGCTGTATATATTAGCTTTTGTATAGTAACCAATTATGAGTTTCGTATCTGGTACATGTCCCTATATATGGGGCGTCATATCCTTCGTTTGAGCGTTGTGGGTGAATAAGATTGTTTATGTATGTAACTGTCCCTATCTATGGTTTCCTCGTATGTTTGTGTTGACTTCGATCTATATCCCTGCTATTCTTGTTTCGACTGTCATATATTTATCTCAATCATGTG
Organism: Brachyptera putata; assembly: GCA_907164805.1. NCBI lineage: Eukaryota > Metazoa > Arthropoda > Insecta > Plecoptera > Taeniopterygidae > Brachyptera > Brachyptera putata. The sequence goes on from OU015465.1 coordinate 28,713,419, forward strand.
TAAGCTTATTTCTTCATTGCCCTTCTTTTCGTCAATGAACTGATTTGTCTTGGTTTTAATCATCGAACCTCATGTTTCTTTAAAAATTAAAGGCTTGTCCGACCCTAAAGTGTGTCTAGTATCTATGTATGCTTTTCCTATGCTATTTTATGTACATGTTTGATGCTATTACATGTTAGTCAATTATGGCGTTGTCCTGTATTACGAGATTCTAGCTATGGTGAGCAACTATATAGCTGAGCGTGCAATATGAGACAGAATGCTGACATTCTCTAGATCGTCTACGCGACTTCTCTCGCTTGCCGTGAGAACGTTTTCTGTGTATTACTTCTAAGTATCACGTGTTCTCTTGTTATAATCCATTGTTGAAAAACTTATAATTAAACCAAATTTATACGCTTATTGAATTCTAACTATCCCGCTCATTACTATTTGCCACAAAACTGAAATAATTAAATTAAGTTTTCCCGCCTTATTTAACTCGTTACTGCGGTGTTCAATCTCATGACGTCTGATGTCTATTGATCCGAACTTCCTAAATAATAATGAAATCAATAAAACAAAACAAACACACAAAAAAAAAAAAAAATTAATCGCCCTGCCCTAACTGTTTGTTGGCAGAGAAAGGTGACAGTAATATAATTTACATCATGCATTGTATAGTATGGTTTTGATAACGTTGTTGAGAAGTGTTCATGGAAACTTCCAAGGCATAAGTTTACTGCAAGCTCATCTTTTAATTATCTGTCTATTCTGAACCCTCACTCGGTAACAATTCGGAACCTCCGTCGTGTGTTATAGGTTTTGTTGCACGTGTAATCGTGTAGCTGCACTTTGCTCGGTCTTATCGCTGTTTCCTGTCTTAACACGCTCATTCCTCTGATCTCGTCATACACTATGTCGTTTTGCGCTGCTTGCGTGGACGACGCTGTTCAACTTTTACATGCTACGTTATTCTACACAATTCTAAATCCCTACTAAATCCATTACTTTCTAAATATTAACGTCATGTTTAACGCATCTAATAAAATTAAAACTATTTTATTGTACACATTCTAGTAAGCTGTATTTATATGACGCGTTACCGTGCGTGCTTTGTCGTCACTTCTAGCACGTTGTATTAATTGTCTGTCGGATCGACTGTGTTTGCATCGGGTCCTGTCGAGCATCGAATGGGGCATGTTTTCGGGCTGTAGTATGGTTTTATCCTCTTGACATTTATTACATCTTCTACTAGCTTGACACCTTTACCTTTCTTCAACATAACTAGGTAGTTTAGGTCCGAAATGCGCTTTGTTATCTTGAACGGCCCCTGCCATCTCATTATTAGTTTCTCCGACTTCCCTACTTTTCGTGTTGGGGTGTATATTTTGACCAACTGACCGACCGTGTACTGGTCTGTGCGTTTTGTCGTATCGGGTTTTCTGCTGTTTCTGTGTTTCCGTGATTCTATCGATTGCTAGCTTTCTCGCTAAATCGAGATCTTTCATCACTTGGGCTGGCTCTAGGTTTAAATCTAACCCTTGCCTCAGACTCGCGTCGAGCGGTAGTTTTGCTTGACGACCGTACATGAGATAAAACGGTGTGAAACCTGTCGTGGCATGTTTACTGGTGTTGTACGCGAAAGTTACAAATTGTACATGGTCTGCCCAGTCCTTCTGCGTTCTGTCGCAATACATCGATAACGATTGAATTATCGTACCATTGAATCTTTCTACTAGACCGTCGCATTGGGGGTTGAATGCACATGTAAGAGTGCTTTTTATACCTAACCCCTGCAAAATATCTTGTAGAACACAACTTCTGAAACAAGGACCTCTGTCGCTCAGTAATTCGCCGAATAGCCCGTGTTGACATACGATATATTTGAGTATGAACTTGGCTACTTCAACGGCCGTGCCTGTTTCGAGGCTGTCCGTTATCGCGTACCGTGTTGTGTATTCGGTGCAACAGACTATCCATTTTTTCTTTGTTGACGACTCGATCATGGGTCCTATGAGGTCAATGGCCCATCTATGCCCTATCTGTCCCACTGGTATGGGTTGTAGTAGTCCCGGGGTTTTCTGTTTTGGTGATTTTCGACTTTGACACACCGTGCATGTTTTTGTGTATGACTCTGTGTCTTTCGCCATGTTGTCCCAATAGTATCGCTCTTTGAGTTTGCCGTATGTTTTTGCGAAACCGAAATGTCCTCCTCCTGTTTTGTCGTCATGCAATGACCATAGTATCTCATAGCGTAGGCTTTTCGGTATAACCAGCAGAAGTTGGGAATCTCCTGGTTTAGCGTAATTTTTCCTGTACAGTATGTTGTTCTGGATTGTGTAACTGCGTGTTTGACGACGTATCTTGGCGTCGGCGTTATTTGGATCGTTTATAGCATCCTTCAATTCCTTCAGAGCCTCGTCCCTGTCCTGTAAGTTTGCAATGTCCTGCAGTTGTAATGCCATGATTTTGTCATCGTGAGCCTCATCGTCTATCAATACTCCACGGTTCCCGTCGTCTAATGGACTTCGACTTAGGCAATCAGGAGCCTCGTGTAATCGTCCAGACTTATGATGGATTGTGAAGTCGTGATCCTGCATCAGAATACACCATCTTGCTAGGCGTCCCGATGACTCCTTGGAGTTACGAAGAAAACATAAGGAATGATGATCTACTATGACTTTGAACTTGTTGCCATAGAGATATCTTCTGAAAACTTTGAGTGCGTAGATAACAGCTAAACATTCCTGGTGTGTCGTATGATAACGAGTTTCTGCGTCCGACAGTTTTTTCGAGGCATAAGCTATAGGGTGCAACACACCGTTAAACTCCTGTTGCAGAATGCACCCTACACCGTATTGACTTGCGTCGGTGTGCACTTCTATTGGGTTTCCCGATTTGAAGTGACGTAAGATTGGAGCCGTTATCAGGTTTTGTTTTAACGTTTGGAACTCCTTCTCATGTTCTTCGGTCCATTCGAACACATGGTCTTTTTTGGTTAACATGGTTAAGTTCCTGCTTTTCTGTGCAAAGTTTTCTACGAACTTCCTGTAATAGGAGCATAACCCTATGAAGCTTCTGACCGTCTTGACATTGTGGGGTTGTGGGAACTCTTTCACTGCCTTAATTTTGTCTTCACATGTGCCTATGCCTTCTGGCGTTACTCTGTAACCGAGCATGGATATTTCTTGGTAAAGGAAAGAACATTTCTTCGGATTAAGGCTGAGTTTTGCCTCTTTGAACCTGTCAAGTATGTTGCGTAGGCGCATAAGGTGTGTATCGAACGTTGGTGCCATAATCAGTTCGTCGTCCAAATAGACTAGACATTCACTCCAATTCAACCCCGCCAATACATCTGACATTATTTCCATAAAAACCCCACTGCTTGGTTGTGCCCCAAATGGTAGAAAGTTCCATTGGTATAAGCCAAAAGATGTTATAAACGCGGTGATCTCCTTACTGCGTTCTGTGAGTGGAATTTGCCAATATCCGGAGAATAGATCGAGCGACGAGAAATATCTGCTACCGTCTAATGCGCTCAAGATGTCGTCTATGATTGGTAAAGGATAAACATTCGTTTTTATCACCTTGTTGACCGCCCGGTAGTCGCAACAGAACCTATACTCTCCTGACTTTTTTTTTACCAGCACCACCGGTGACGCATAACTTGACCGTGACGGCGTGATGATCTTGTTCTTGATCATGTTGTCCACCTGCTCCCTAATGACTTGAGCCTCCTTCTGTGACGTCCTGTAAGGTGGCCTCTTCACGGGTCTGGTGTCGAGTAGCTCGAAGTCACATGCATTCGTTTTTGACTTCCCCAAATCAGCTGTCGAAGTCGCGAATTGTTCGGCGAAGTCCTGTAATAAATCGATCACCTTCTCTTGCTGTTCAGCCTCCAGTTTTGGATTTATGTCCAGGTCGACTAATTCATTTGTTGAATGTCTGAAAACTCCCGTTCTTTCCTCCGTGGTTCCTTCCATTATGTTGACGGCATGTGACTCTTGTGTCTGTCCGTTACTGCCGTCGTATATCTCCAGGATCTCATGTATTTCTCCCAGTTCGAATCCTTTGTTTAGACTTCTGGTAATATGCGAGGTATTAGCTATTTGCATCTCCTTAAATGTAGTCGGGGTGAACAGTGCACACGGTGTCAATAGTTTCTTGTTGCGGAATAATACACCATTTGGTATAAACAGAACTGTCTCATCTGACAGCTGTTTTGACGTTTCTACCTTACACATAACTTTTGTGTTGCCCTGTATGGTGATAGCCTCTGTTGTGCATAGTCGACAAGGACTGTCGACGTCCTCTAGTAGTATTTGCGTTATCTCCACGAAGTCGTGATTGTGGCACGTAACGTCATCTGGATTACCATGCGTGTATTGTATAGTCACCGTTAGATTGTTGTGTCTGAAGTGTACCTCCCTTTTTAACAAGTCAAATTGGGCGTCTCTTCCTACCCAGAAATCTAAACCTAGCAACGCTGGTGTTGCCAGATCGTGTATTGCTACCATCGGTATTTGGAAGGACACGTTACCTAATTCTATACTGACGAGGACTTCTCCTGCGGCTTTCATACGTGAGCCATTTGCTGCTGAAAAGATCATGCCTACCAGACTAGTGTGCTTGAGATGACCTACCAATCTTTCATCGATGCACGAGACTGCTGCTCCTATGTCAATTAATGCGTTGATTGACTTGCCTTCTATCGTCGTATTCGTGTGCATTAGCTTGGCTGGTCGAATCAAATCAATATGTATCTCTACTGGTTGAGGCTGATTATCTTCTTGTACGCTCTTGACTCGTGTGTTTCCTTCGTCCATGTCGTCATCCATCCTGTGCTCGTTCGGTGCAGGGGTGTGATTGATGTTGTTTCCCCGCGGTGCGTTACCCTGTTCTACGCCCGTGGTTGATCGTTTCCCGAACTTCTTCCTTGACTGCGCGGTATTGCTTGTCTGGCTATATCCAAAGAAGGGCACTGGTTGGTTGCGTGACATCTTTTTTGACACAGTATGCAATAGGGTAGCTGACGTTGATATGCATCTCTAATGTAGTCGTGTCGTTGCTCCGCTTGCCGTTGTTGTTGTTGCCGTGGCCGTTGTTGTTGTCGTTGATTGCCAAAAGAGTTGTTTGACCGTCTCAGGTTTTGGTTGTTGTTGTACCCCTGACGATAGTTTGACTTTTCTTGCGGTGCAGAGTGTACTTGCCTGACGTCTTGAGTCTGGTTGACAGCGCAAGTGGCGAATGTGCAAGGCGTGCAGTGTCCGTGACATATGTTGTGTTGATTAGACTGCACAGCTGATGTCATAGCATTGACTTGTTGATGTTGATTTTGTACCGAGAGCATTGCTGTCAATTGTTGTTGTAGATTCTTCAATTCGGTTTTGAAATCGTTTTTTAGTTCACTTCTTAATTCATCTAAAACCGTTGCTTGCATATTGCTCGATCGATCACGCTGATAGTCTTCACGCACCATCCTTAATCTGTTGTCGTGTTGTCTAAGATGGAAATTGCTTTCTTTTGCTCTGCTTACATTCTTGCGTAGTTGTTCCATTGTGTTGTTATCGTGCATTGTCACCCTCTCGAGGATCTCTGTGCGTAGACCTCCTAATATACGGCGTACTTTTTCTTTCTCCGTCATGATTGGACTGAGCTTGTCACATAGCATTTCGACGTCAAACACATAATCTTCAACTTCTTCGTCGTCACGTTGTAGTCGGCGTCTTAATTTTTCTTCTAGCTTCGCGATTTCGTGGTCACCGCTCAGACACTTGAGTAGACTTTCTTTCACAGTGGCGTAAGGCAGTGGTGCTATCTTTCCTCCCTCCTGTACCGATCGTTCATGCTTCTTTTCTATTTCCTGTAAGCGTCGGCCGTGGCTTCCCCGAAGGTAATATTTGAGCTGATTGGTCTTGTCGTCGTCCGTCCATTTGTTGGCTTTCGCGACGATGTCGAAGTCTTTGAGCCAATCTTTAATATTATCCCGCCTGTCGTCGAACCTCTCTGCTTGAAGAAACGTGAATGGGAACATCGTGTATTCCTTCTCTGTCGTTATAATCGGTGTTACAACACTACCCACGCTGCTAGCCCGTTTACGAAAATGTGAACGTAGAAGCTGATGCTCTGGCGATAAATTACGTAGCCTGCGACTTGTGCGTAAGTTCTCTAGACTGTTGTACGCCCTGTTGTAGATGAATGATCTATCCTCTAATTTTTCTTGTCCTGGATTCCAGACTGTTTTGACTATTGTTTCTTCGCTTTCTACTGGTGTGTCGCTATCGCTATCTATTACTGTATTCCCCGGTTTTGGTGTGGGTTTGAAGAACACGTCAAGATCGGCTAATTCGTTAGGTGTTAAATGCAAGTCCGGTGAAGGAGAACGTGCGTCAAACTGCGTATTGTCAATTTCCCTTGTTGCAATGCTATCTGTCTGTTTTGTGTTGTTTGTCAGTGTAGCTGTGCCCTGTACGACGCCATACTTGTTCCTCAAACATAAGTCTACCTTAATATTTCTATGTGACATTTGATGAAACTCTGACCTGTGTATACATGTATCGCATTTGATTTCTCATGCTAGAGCAAGCACTTACTTATTAAACTACCACACTTCCCCAAAAAAAAACTTGCATAGGAAAAAAAAAAAAATGACTTTTGCGTTGGGATTTACTCATTTCCGCCGAATGTCGAAACTGCCCTCAGCACCTCGACTAATTGTCAAATCTAGTGCTCAGCACCTCCACCAATTGTCACGAAGATAAGTGGTTTCTAAATTATTATAGATTAACTTGTAATACCTACTTATAATCAGTGAAGTGGGAAATGTAGCTCATACTTGTGGGAGCTTGGATTAGGCATCGCTTGGCATGCGAAAGGGAAGGTGGTCATCCTAGATTGACTATTGTCGGGGATAGGCCTACTATCTGATGGAATTAGACACAGTCGTTGGAATAACTAACATTGATTTATTGGTGAACGAAGATGATGCAAATGCTGAGCAAGCATTTGCGTAACAAGAAGTTACTGGAGTTGACACGTACATCGTATCGGTCGTTCAACCGTAGTAATGTCTGCTAACCAAATAACCCTTCCAAAATAATAATTAGTAAAAATAGTTATTTAACATTATACTCATCGAGCTGTTGATCTGCTCCATACAAGACGTGCGCCCGAGTTATTGATTGTAGATCTCGAAGGCGGTCCTCATCTTCACACACACACGTTGCACACTTATTACATTACATGTAGATCGTCGGATGTTCTGGGCGGAAGTGAGAGTGAGTATAGGTAAGATGCCTCTCAGGCGTGATTACTCTAGTACACGTATTGGTCACTCTGATAAGGTGTCGCGCAGCTGTATTATGCTGAGTGACAGTTATCACTTGAGGTCGTTGTCGTTGTTCTAATTAGTGGGGTGACAGCTAGGTTAGGCATGGCCGTGACAATATGTTATTTGTTTCAACTTTGAAATCAGAAGTTTATGAGGTACTTTGTCAAAAGCTTTTTCAAAATCCAAAAAGACGGCAGATATTTTACCCCTCTTGTCTAAAGTATCAGACAGTTCCTGCGTGAATCCTTGCAGTTGGGTTACACATGAGTAACCCTTACGAAAACCATGTTGTCCATCAAATATTCCACCATTATTATCAACAATTAATTTGATTTCTGTATCAATTAATCTTTCCATAATTTTGCATATTGAGGAGGTGAGGCTAACTGGTCTGTAATCACCCAAATTTGATTTTTCTCCCCCTTTATGTATTGGAGTGATCATTGCTTTTTTCCAGTCCTCGGGCACAGTTCCTGAATCTATTGAATTTCGAAAAATTAACATTAAATACGGTATTAACTCTTTTCCCGCCAACTTGATAAATTTGTTATTAATCCCATCGTGACCGGGAGCTTTATTTCTATTCAGTTTAACAATTATTCTCTGGATTGCTGTTTCAGTGAATTTTATTTTATTTTCCTCTACTCCCAATTGATGAATTTGATCATTCTCTACTTCGTTCTCCCCATTCAAAGTCTGTTTTGAAAAACTTCACCATAATAATTATTTAATGCGTATGCCTTTTCTTTATTCGATATGAACTCCACTCCTTTTCTGTTAATAAGAGTTGGCATATCGTTTCTTCCTCTTTTAGTATTATTTATGTACTTGTACATATTATTCCAACTTTTATTCTGGTCCTGCTCATCAAACATCCCCCGTAGAAACTTATCCTTTGCACTTTTCTTTTCTTTATTCAGATCTGATCTGAATTTCCTTCTCATTTCTATACCTCCCCCTTTACCTCTGTTCATATTATGAAACTCTCTTGCTTTCCTTTTCAATTTTCTAATTGATTTATTATAATAGATTGGATCTGCACTTTCAGATATTAATTTATTGGGAACAAACTTCTCAATAGTGTTTAAACATATGTTTTTCAAAGTGTCCCATTTTTTGTCTATATCCCCCTTCTCCTCAATCCAGTAATTCCTCCAATAATTTAAATGTAACTTAATTTTGTTGGTATCCTCCTTTTTATAGAACCAGACTTTCTTCTGAACCTTTATTCCATCTTTCACTCTATTTGCAATTAATTCTACTGTTGGAATATTATGGTCACTGATACCAACGTCCACGATAGTTCTTAACCACTTTTCCGGTGGTCTGACTAGGATAACGTCCAAAAGGTTATTACTACCTGTCCTAGTTAATCTAGTACCCTCCGTAACCGTTTGCACAAATCCTTCACTCATTATTTCATGAACAAGTTCTTGCCTTCTATTCGTGCTACTTCCTACAGTCCCTTCTTCCCAATTTATTCCTGGTAAATTCAAGTCTCCCGCAACTATTACATTCCTTTTATTAGCACTTTCAACCACTCTTTCCCTAATCTTGACAAGAATATCATTATTAGAATTTGGTGGCCTATATCACGCAATTATTATAAACATTTCTGTTCCGAACTTAATTTCTAATCCCATTAACTCTACTGCTTCTTCTATCCACAAGATTCTCCCATTCAACTCATTTTTTAATCCCAGCAATATACCACCCCCATGTCTATTTCTGTCTCTTCTGAATAAGCTGTAACCCCCTACTTCTATCTCTTTATCGGTGTAGCCATCGTCCAGCCAGGTTTCCACAAGTACGAAAATATCGGGATTTATAGTGTCTACTACTGTTCTTAATTCGTCGAGTTTATTGCATATACTTCTGCAATTAACTAATGTTATTTTTAATGTATTTGCACTCCCATCTCAATATCCTTCTGTTTCGATTTGTCTCCCATTTCCATATCATTTCCTAGGCCTACCTCTATTCTGCTACTTTCAATCGTATTTAGTCATAAGCTAGCTCTTTTTCTCATCTTCTCGGCGACTCTTCCCATCGATTTACCCAGTTTCTCTGCTCCCAATTTGTTTAAATGGATCCCGTCAGCCTTCAAATGTTCTTCATGTACCCACCAGTTAGACTCAATGTACACCACTCGTTCTCTGATGCACAATCGCTCAGTAGCAGCGTTGACTCCATCAATTAGCTCTCTATTTTCATATTTTCTGTATATAATCCCACTAACTGCAACTCGACTTTCTCCGAACTTCTTTTTCGCAGCTTCAATCAATTCCTTCATTCCTTTGTTTATTATATCTTGATACGTTATCAAGATATATCTTATACGTTTCAATTGAATCTGAAATGGTAAGGGGTTATATGTGAACTTTACCTGCCACTTCCGGTGTATAGTGGAGGACGCGGTCCTTTCTACATCAACGAAATCTTGCCTTAAAAACACCGATTGTACGTTCAACCGTGCTACGGGCTGAGCACAATCGTGCATTGAAGCGTCCTCTCGGTGTGTCGCGTTCCGGGCTGTTGGCAAATGGCCTTAGAAGCCACGGTTCCGAGGGATAACCCGAATCACCTGGAGCAGTTAATATGTTATAAGTTTAAGCAGTTATAAGTTAATACTTGTGTAACTACGAGTAGTATGATTAATACAATGCTGAATGTCAATTAATTTACTGGTGGCCACTAGATTATTATCGATTCAATGTTTAGGGTTTACTTGAATTAGAGCCTCTTATTTTGTAGGGTATAATTTTTTTATTGAGCAATATTCGATTACATACATATGTTTAATCAAAGTATTACTCTGGGCCTACGTCTGTATTGAATCTGTATGTTCTGCAACGCAATATACAAATTGATATGAATTGTACTCAATTGTTACAATTTGTAATCACCTAGCAACCATGATCCTCTATCCCCTGCAGCAAATGCCCTCTGCAGCTCGGCCCGAACAGCGGAAAGGCGCCAAATGTGGGCGTCGTGGGATCTGCCACCATGACGCGCATTCATGGCAATGATCCGAAGATCAGAGTCACATATCTAGAGCATGAACAAATACTGATCAGAACAACTTTATGGAGACTGGTTGCTCAGTGCGTACCGCATTTGCTTCATATGATCTAGAGATGAGGGTAGTTCGAGCCTTCGTTTCGCTTACAGCCACAGTTCATCTTGTTGGAGGTTTTACGTGGTTTCCCTCTGTAGCTTGGGTAAAATGACAGGATGGTTCCTACCATACAGGCCAAGACCACTGTCCTTCCCATTATCTTAGGAGCATTCATCAAATCATCCCAATCATTATTCATCCAATGCTTATATATCTTAGTTATCGTTACAAAGGGTTGACAAAAATAAAAGTATAAACTAAACTTTTCAAAAAGCCTTTAAAAGGCCTACCAAGTGGATGACATACTAACAAAGAGCAATTGAACTTACCACTTGCACATTCTTGCTGTGATAATTTTTACGGTTGAGAAATAGATGTTCATTTACTCGTAATGGTGGGACAATGGCAATATGTGTGCCATCTACTGTGGCCATACTGTGAAATTACATACATTCATTCGGCCAGGTCTGCGTTCTCTACTTGTAGCTTCTTCTATATTATAGTCTTTGTCGGTAATGTATATATTGACTGTGGTATGGGGGTTTTCACAGACACTTTGTCAATCGTTTTGTAAAATAGTTTCCTAGGTTATCCAGGGAATATTAATGTCATGGAAGAAATTACATTTGAGGATGAAAAGGATTTGATCCAGAATGATCAAAATATAGGTTAACGCTCAGTAAATTCAATATATACAATCATTCAACTTCAGCCTGTTTTTTTTTATTCAATCAGTTGGCCAATTAGCCTTGTACCATATATATTTTTTCCATTGATTTCATTGTCGCTTGAGCAGTGTTCAGCAAGAAACTATATAAAATATATAAATATTATATAATAAAAATATAATATATATAATTATATATTTTCAACATTTTCCAGTAACCGGGACTTACGACGTGGACGTAACTGCTCACTTCCGCATAAACTATTATTTATTATCTTTTTAAAGATTTGTAAATAATTTCTTAAATGGAAGACAAGTCCCACCCTAACCTTATCTTGTCTCGAACGTTCACAATTGAAGTTCCCGATTCGAGACTGTGTACACGTCATACTATTCTGAGAGAGAAACCTGAATCCTGATCTTGTCTTATACTATTCTGAGATAGAAACCTGAATTCTGATATTGTCTCGAACGTTCACAATTGAAGTTCCCGATTCGAGACCTTGTACACGTCATGCTATTCTGAGAGAGAAACCTGAATCCTGATCTTGTCTTATACTATTCTGAGATATAAACCTGAATCCTGATCTTGTCTCGAACGTTCACAATTGAAGTTCCCGATTCGAGACTGTGTACACATGCTATTCTATTCTGAGATAGAAACCTGAATCCTGATCCTGTCTCGAACGTTCACACTTGAAGTTCCCGATTCGAGACTGTGTACACATGCTATTCTATTCTGAGATAGAAACCTGAATCCTGATCTTGTCTCGAACGTTCACACTTGAAGTTCCCGATTCGAGACTGTGTACACATGCTATTCTATTCTGAGATAGAAACCTGAATCCCGATCTTGTCTCGAACGTTCACACTTGAAGTTCCCGATTCGAGACTGTGTACACATGCTATTCTATTCTGAGATAGAAACCTGAATCCTGATCTTGTCTCGAACGTTCACACTTGAAGTTCCCGATTCGAGACTGTGTACACATGCTATTCTATTCTGAGATAGAAACCTGAATCCCGATCTTGTCTCGAACGTTCACACTTGAAGTTCCCGATTCGAGACTGTGTACACATGCTATTCTATTCTGAGATAGAAACCTGAATCCTGATCCTGTCTCGAACGTTCACACTTGAAGTTCCCGATTCGAGACTGTGTACACATGCTATTCTATTCTGAGATAGAAACCTGAATCCTGATCCTGTCTCGAACGTTCACACTTGAAGTTCCCGATTAGATTAATAACACGATAAAGTAAGAAATCAATATTACAACAGCTGTGCAAATTACATAACATACTGTAGGACTATTAAATGTAATAGATAATCCCAACACAGATGACGACAATATGATTTCCGATTTTTGTTCGGGTTTACGGGATGTCACACCATTGACATTGCTATTAGGGGGTAATATACTCGCAACATGACCGACATTCTGCTCAACTGTGTGTTTTCTTCTACACAACCGACTGTACGATCCACCTAAGTGAATAAGTCCGCGGTCAGATATGTGCAAACCATCCCAAGCAATGTCAGTAAATGTGTCCCAAAGAGAAAGAAACTCTGTCGTATTGCAAACACATGTAGTATAAATGCTTGTTAACTTCCTGTGCTTTCGTGTTTAGATCGACATAATTACGATCATATCTGGGTATTCTATTACCATAGTAATAATGTCGTGGCAAAATGGCTCTTACTACAATTCTGATTGCTGTATTTGCTTGTAATGCAGTATTGACGAGTGTTTGATCATTTATTATTATATCAGTCACACTTAGCAAATTTGACGAGACGTTATTCGTCCCAATATGGAAAATCACACAATTAAAGGAATGCACCAATGATTTTGTATCCACAATGATATCCTGTATCTGTTTTCCAGGATAACTGCGCACAACAACATCCAGTTTTCGCATATATTCAAGTACCTAGGTGTCTAATCTGAGAACTACCAATTATTAAACACGACATTTTTAATTATATCTAAATTAAAAAGCAATTCAATATATATATATATATATATATATATCCCACTCAATGAAAAAGCAGCTCTTGGCAAGAATAATATTGTATTTTCCAGTACCCAGGACCCACGACTTGGACGTAGCTGCAACCCAACTCAAAACGTTTGATTTACCAATATTTATTACCTATTTATTATCAGTATCTAGTTGTCAATTCAAATAGCGTTGGGCATCGGGTCCCACATTTCCCCATCAGATAAACCGTAGGCCTATTTCACGTGTAGATGTACAAGAGGTAATTATTTCTGTACAGGTCTCTTCATATAAGGTAACCAGATAGAGCGTAGGTTAGAGAAAAATATCAAAATTGAATGAATCAAGTTATATGTTCATGTAAAAGTTTGAAATCATTATGGTGTGAATCTTTTACCCAGTGAGTGCTAGGTCCGTCTTAAAGCAGCAAGTACTGCCTCTTGCTCTGACTGTATGCGTGCTTTCACTCTCTCTCCGGCTGCTGCCTCAGTCAATAACCCATTTACACGCATGTATATCTGTTTGCACATTTCAGGGCGAATCACATACTGAATGAATTTGGCAGATTGTGTTTTATTTTCAAATAGATCATTATATAATTCATACGCATAATCAGTCATCACGTTCATCTGGTCATCTACAAAAGAATTTATAAATTCTATCCCACCCGTCACGATGTTATCCAATTTCTGATCAACGGTTTGGAATCGGAAATCAAACGTTCTTTTAACCAATCCTGATTTGATGTCTTTAATAAGTTTAATATTTTCACTCATATACCAGTGTGTTTTCAAATCTTCGTTTGTCAAGTATCACATTTCTGGAATTATTTTCAAACCACTATTCAAATCCAAATTATCTTCCACATTCACCAAGCATAGCGTACAAGAGAATACGTCATGTGCAGCGTATATATCAACCGGTTGATACAGAGCAATGCATTCCAAGTGAAAACGTCTTAGACATGTGCTACATGTCTTCCAGCACGACACTATACATGAACTGCATATGTAACATGTGTTTCGCATGTTCAAACTATTTGTAAGTAATTTCATCTGTATATTTCTACGCAAGAGGTCATAGTCTGTGCGCCGTCCAAAGTGTATCTTACTTGACGGTTTTCTCCATTTCTCAGTAGTTGAAATTTCGACATATTTTAATAACAACGGTCCACAGTTGTGTTCATTCTGTGTTGGATATAATTTTAATGAAATAGGTAAACTAGTTTTCCATTCAACCTCAGGTATGCAACTCATTACTCTTGAAGAATAATATGTATTCAAAAATTTTAGGGAACGTAGTAATTTATTTTTTGATTCATATTCCAAATATCCAAATGGATCCATTACGAAGAAATTGCTTTTTTTAAAATCTGCTACTACGAGTACCCAGTGATTTAGGTCCAAATTGTATGGCATTATGACAAGATCATCTGCTGTCAACGGTATCACAGTATTATACATATATCTTATTCTTTCGTTTCTCCCTGCAACAACAACTGTGTCGAGAACCTCATCGTACTTGTAGCCAGCAGCAGCGTCTTGGAAAATGAAGTATGTTACATCTGCCGGCAATAGGATTATTCTTTCGGATTTATCGATGCGTTCATTAATTAATATATCAATATAAATGTTGATTACCGCTTCCTCCACCCACATTTCCTTCGAGGGCCCATTGGAAGGCGACAGCGATGTGAGATCATTATAATATAATATTGTACGATGCTTGAACACTGCACTGTCGTAGCAACCTACAGTGTAGTTCAACCCTTTTCCTGTAGATTTGTAATAATTTATATCGTTTACGAGACCGTTTGAAAGTCGATTGTATAAACGTGTAATATGTAATCTCATATTGAAGGTAGGCTGATCCATGTCATCGGACTTGGCTGTAAACTGTTTGTCAGGAAGAATGCAATTATCATTCTGTCCTAGTATACAAAGTGCACAAGTGTGTTCAATTATGCAATCATACTCCGACTTTCCTAAAGCCTGCTGCACTTTTCGTTGTTCATGAATGCTTATCTGAGCTGCTTGTGGAAGACACTGTTCGTGAAACCATCGTTGGCAAGTATCGCAATCCACTCAAAGCGTGGCTTTTTGTTTTTCAACTCCGCAAATACATGTATTTTTAATATCGTCGACTGACTTCTCTAGCAGTAGCTTTTGTAAATAACATCTAAAACAATTGGCATCGAGCTCTAATTCCAATTTATTACCAACTATCTTCCACATATGGCTCAACACAAATACTCCACAGTTGTAGTTGTCATTTTGTACGCTGTGTCGAATGGCAACAACATTGAATGTTTTGTTCTCGTCGATTTCAAAGGAGCTATCTAAGAACATATTTCTCATCTTTGGATGAAGCCGCTGAGATTCTTTTGCAACTTTGAGCTTTCCATTGTTGTGGACTATAAACGATTTGAATTTTTTTACATTCATGGCAATATTTTTCTCTTCTTCCTCATTGGGACTTGGATCTAATATGGAGAAAGTATTGTTGTGTAAATCGATAATTACTAGAACCCAGTGACTTTTGTTAGATGAGCGTAGCGAAGATTTTCATTCCATATACCGAAAAATTTTGGGCTTGGTTTTTATGTTTTTTTTTTTTTTTTTTTTTTTTTTTGTGTAATTTTGTACGCGGCATACAGGTCAGGAAAAAGTTTCAATCAACTCGAAACTTTTTTTACAAATTGGTGTTATACCAGAATAGGTTGGGATTGTTTTTCAGAGAAATCGGTCAAACGGATTTTCCGGAAAAAATCGGAAAGTATGGAAATTCCCCATAAGAATAGGCCAGGGGAGAAATACTTGGAATTTTATTTTTTTCAAAAGCTCTCAAATTTATACTGAGTGTGGGAAGAACTATCATACACATTTTAAGCGACTTATGGAACAATCGGATGTGAAACAATGAAGAAAACTCATTTTTAATGTACTTTTTTACACATCAATAAAAGCAATTAAGAAAAGCAATTAAGAAACTATTAAATGTGAGCAACAAGTGTCACCAATAAATTAAAACGTTTAAAATCTGTGATGGATATGAAGAAGGCACTGGTTTAATTGTTTGGAAACCAAGGTCCATATACCAACAGACAGCCGCGGTTTTTAAACCTTTGAAGTGATCCATGGCCTGTATATGTACATTGAGCCGACCAAATATTCCTAATTCTACATTTCCATACTTCTAAGCTCATCTCACAACGCATATAAGGCGTTTTCCTAGTTAGCATTAACACACATAAATATTCTGTCTTCTGATCTCAGTGCTACGTATGATTTGGTGTTACACGTTTTCCCTTGAAAGATCAGTGACGTTGTCACCACATTTACATATTTATATCGATTCTTATTTTCTGACTCATCATCGGATTTGGGTGTCATACTCAAAATGATATCGGCTATAATGTCTAGAAGTTTACCACTCAACCACATAGATTCAATTGGTTCTTGATTCTGATTCAATCTGGAGAAGTCACTATAATGGAGCAAAGTATTACTTTCCGGTTTATCACTTAGTTTGTACATACCAATTACATAATCCTTAGATGTACTTTTCTCCAGTAACCTGGATCCTTAATTAGCAAGTTGTCCCACTGTGGTTTCTTATGCGAGATAACATCTTGGTCACTGAATGCAAGTTTTACGGG
>OU015465.1:28730675-28847665 GCA_907164805.1 Brachyptera putata
ATAGAAAACCAATAATTATGTTCAAATTGCGTTATTACAAACTCATTGACGTCCCACTCTTTGCTCTCATTGGTTGACAGTCGAAAACAATGACGTCACAAGGCCACGGCACGGTAAGTTGGGGTTAAAGTAAACACCAAGATAAAATGTCATTAAAATTCTTTGTGAATAGGGTTTAAAGATAAAACCGTGATAAAGTTAGAACGTGTTATCTCGGTTCTAACTTAGAACGGTTTAAGCGCTAAAATGTTTCAAGATGAAATTCTTTGTGAATCTGGGCCCTGTATTCAGTGTGACATATAGGTTGATTCGTAGAATAAACTCGTACTGTAACTGGCATGCCGTCTAATGGTTTTTCCAGAATTAAAAACTTATATTTGCGAGAGTTGTTATGAACACAGTATGCAAAAATGTTTGCAAATGCGTGCACCCGATTTATATATTTTTTATTCACGTAAATTATGCATTTATTTGGATCCATAGGCTCAAATTTGTCAGCCAATATTCTACTATAATCTCTAAGAAAATTTGTCTGCATGATAAACGTTTTTCCACTCCTCCCACGAAAACGTGAATTCACCAACATATTTATTACAGCCACTCTAATTAAGCTGTTTAACTTTTGCATGCGTTGGAGGCCTTTCAACTTCATTTTCTGGTGTAACCACGGAATTATCATGTAATTGCGAACATAACTCAACTTTGTCATCTGTCATATATGGAGGATCATCTTTACAATAACTGTCATCATCTGACTCGTAACTACTTCTGTCATAAGCACTTATAGTATTGTGATCTTCAATTTGTTCCACTGTTTGTTCTCTAAATCTTTCACCATCAGATTTACTATTGGCAGAATCACACTCATTAACAGAATAAGACACCGTTTTGACAGGAACATCGGGGTCCACATTTTTAGGGCTAAACTTAATTTTATTCGACTTACGCCTACTGACGCTGGAAAGGACTAAATCTTCACACGAACCTTGGTCAGTAGACGTACTAAGCTCATCAACAGTTGTTTTGACATCAAAACTTTCAAATACATTTTCCTTGCTGTTTGTACAACTGCTGTCAACTATTCGGCCAATTTCATCAACTTTCAAGTCAGCACCATCATTCAATGGCAATGCAGTCGTCTTAGCATCACACATTTGAATGTGATTAAATATTGCTCGGACATTTTTGTAATTATTCTTCCACCTATTAGCTAAACGTTTGGCGGATTTTTTGCTTAAACTGGGGAAAAGATCTTTGAAGTTTAAGTTATTATTGTTTTCAATTTTGTGATGGTCAATATTCAATTTTTTCATGTTACTACAAATGGCGGCAGCAAATTTCTCAGGGCAATCCAATTCGCCCCCGAATACAATGGGTAAACATTTTCGTCCACACGCAATACTTTTTCTCACTAATTCATAATTATTCTTATTTTTATGCTCCATAAATGAAATAGTTGAATTTCTAATGTTACCTTTGTTTCGTTGCCACCACATGAACAGTCGTGCTCTTTTATTCTATTTTATTACATTTTAAATGGAACACATATAACAAACAAAATAAACAGTCTTCCACAAAGCCTCTCAAGGAGGCTTATCTGTGGCATAATCAGTTGAATTAAATACCTGTACAAAATATAAATAAGTTAATTTCAGTGTACAAGGTGCATAAGGGCCGGTATTATAAAGAACAATTATGTGGCCAAATAGCGCTATTTGGCCACATAAGCAGGTCGAATAGCTTATTGGCAGTATTATGAGCACCAGGTTAGACTATTCGTACACATAAACTGACCGAATAGCTATTGGGTGCTATGACCACCTAATAAATCCTTATGTGGTAGGATAACAGCTGATGTAAACAAGATGGCGTCATTTTCAATCTGCAAGTTCCGTGTTTTTAACCTATAAAAACCCATAAAAACAGTGATCAGGTGCATTCTGATGATGAATTCCTCATGTACGTGGGTGCGAGAGCGAGAAGAGCCCGTGTTTTTCGAGAAAGAGTGGACCATTTCGGGAGATGGGATCATGATGAGTTTTTTATGAGGTTCCGTTTAACGAAGGACACAGTCCATAATTTGTTGCTTGCGATTGAGCATACTCTCGAATTTGAGACGGACATGTTCAAAGATGTTACTATATACTACTTCACAGGTTAGTCTAGTAGGCGTACGGACGTAGCGATCTATAACGTAGGGCCTACTGGGCGTATAATCCCAAGGCCTAGCCTAGGTCGTGTAGGGCCATCAACACTAGGCCTACAAACTCAATGCCTAGGTTTTAGGCCCATTTCCAGGCGTTTTCTGTCTGATTGAAAGGTCTAGGGTAGTAATGGCTTACTTTGTCTAGAGATTCAAGTATGTTATAATATTAGACCTATAGGCCTAGTCAGTACCTAGTCAAATTTAAAGCCCCTGGCCTACATGAATACGTAGGCCTACCAATCAGTTTTGTACCGGTATGAAAGTTCTGTCAGACGTATTCTCTAGTAGCAAGTGTAAACGATATACATCCTTGTCAAAATGACCAAACCATTGATCTTGAACTTAGGCCTACACTTCATGAGTAGGCCTATCAGGTCACCTGGACAGGCAGCTGACGTGCTAACTTTATGTGGCCGGAAAGTGAAAATAGATTTGAGTGCACCTCGGTTCAATCTCCGTCACCGTCCACCTTGTCGGAGATTTTTCATAGGTTTACCCTCTGTGGGACCAATTTTCCTAGGTAAATGCTGGGATGGTTCCTATGATTTTTCTCGGATGGCTACGAGCGGTTCTTTCCCATTACCTTCGAGATCGTAATCTCCTGACTGATTCGCTGTATCATATATTTGTACTCACTACTTGGTGCCTCCGTAATGTCATTGGGGGTACCTAACCGCCCCTATATATATATATACCGGCATATAACGCGCTCGCTTCATGTGATCTGGGAGGCGAGGGATATTCCGAACCCAGTTCGATCCCCGCCGCTGACCATCTTTACAGAGGTTTTTCATGGTTTCCCTCTGTAGTCTAGGCTAATGCCGGGATGGTTCCTACAATAAGTCGGCCATGACCGCTTCCTGTCCAAACGATCCTACCTTTTACCCAAATAACCTCAATTCAATTTTAAAATCAGTTTTATGTCTACACCAATACCGGTACCAGTAACATTCCTTGTCTATCCTTACTAAACACACACCTTTTCCTCACCATTTAGAAGGAAACAATGCAGAGAACTTTCGAAACAGAAAAGGTTTCTTTTCCGACTAGGTAGTGTATGAATACGGATGCATCTGGAGGGCGACGCAGGAATGGAATGAGCTGTAAAGAGAACAATATGACGAAGATCGGTGTTAT
Source organism: Brachyptera putata (assembly GCA_907164805.1). Classification (NCBI taxonomy): domain Eukaryota; kingdom Metazoa; phylum Arthropoda; class Insecta; order Plecoptera; family Taeniopterygidae; genus Brachyptera; species Brachyptera putata. Next base: position 28,734,019 of record OU015465.1, read on the forward strand.
AACAAAACTGCTGCTAAGCAATAAAACAATGTACCAGTAGTTTTGATTTTTTTTTTATTCATTCGAAGAAAATCAATTACCGGTAGTTAAGTTTATAGGTTGATAAGTTATTAATAAGTTTCAAGTTTAATTAATTAGTTTGGTATAATCTCTCTCTCTCTCTCTCCCTTTTGAAAATTAATTATGCCCCATCTCTCTACATCTTTTTGAACATTAATGATGATTTTTTTGATAAATTTTAATTAAATGATTAATTTTGAAAATTGGATGTTTTAAGTTTCTCTAAATGGGTTCTTTTCAACTGTATATCTAGCTGAAGGCTTTCTAGCTGAGCCTCTTTAATTTTAACTTCCAAATTGTACAATGTTTTATTCTCCTCTCTTTCTTGCGTAATATATTCTGCCTGCAATGTTGCCAAATTTGCTTTGGCTTCGGCCATTGAAGAAAATTTTGCAGTACTGACGCTCTGCGCTGCAAGTTGCCTCTGTGGCAGAGTGGGTCGTCGCCTACGTGTCCAGTCACTTGCAGGCCCATTACCAGATTTTGTCACTATGAATAAAAGAAATCTATTGAATGGATTGTTCTCGGAAACATTAAATTCCTAGTGAGATGGGGACTCATGTCAAGAGTTTGCAAAATCCGATTGGTTTCTTCACTCGGAATGTAGACTGTTGACAAAATACAACTCTTGTGAGTGCGTAAATAGCACTCGAGAACGAGCACAAGTTCTACCAGACGTATACGGCCTCAATTTTCAGTAAATGATAGCAATTGAGATGGAAATCAGGTTGTGGTCTCATCGTTACTTGGTGAAAATAATTGCAGACACCCGAGAGGCGATAGAATTTTTGAGTCTAGGCCCTACATGAAAACAGTGTTCATTAAATGAAATAAATGCTTACATGAAGATTGAGGACGTTGAAGTGAGGGATGCTTTGCCTGGCGTAACATCGATGGTGTGTACCTATCCCATACATTTACACTTGATGTAGGAATCTTCCCACTCTGGGGTTGTACAACCGTCGACGAGCCTGAAACAATATGTTCACTCATCACTCAAAGTTGAAGTAAATTTAATTATTTATTTGAAGTTTATTAAAATCATATTCGACTCAAATCTCACAGATAGTACCAATTACAGCTAGATCACTTCATTACGATTCTAAAATACTGCAGATCATTCCATCCAGTCTTTTCGAGACTGTTGGATACGGACAATGAACACAATATTTAAAATAAATCTAATCGCATAATCTATTAACAATAGGCTTACAATGCAACAAAGGTCTAGATATGAGAGAGGCCTGATGGGCCACGCTGATAGCCCTAGCAGTGAGCCGGACACAAACATATTTGGTCTGCATAACTATTGGCTGGAACGCGTACTGTGATAACTGAGAATTTCTAGATTCTGTCTACCAACTAATCTCCAGCTGTATCGGATAGGCCTACGTCTTGTGAAGGAACTGGATCGTCTACCAAGGTAATGTATTCTCCAATTGAGCACTGAAACATTATTTAACATAAAATGACAATAAAATACGTGGGCCTACGTGATATATTAACATATTTTTTGTTTCAATGTCGCTTAACGACCCCACCAACAGCTAGGTAATACGGGGTTACGAATGAGCGGATGATAATCAAACGATGAAGTGATGATAGGTGAAAGGACGTTTACAAAAACCCATGCCTTATGCGGGACTCGAACCCACGCCCAACGGTGACTTCAGTTACTACCGCTAGCGATAATTGACTTAGCCACCAGGGCGGCTATGATATGTATATTTTATATATTATATATATATAGTCATACTAAAAGACTATATAATTGTCGTTAACTGTGTCATTTATAATTATATCATAATATCGTAAATTTCATATATCGGTCATCCTACAATATAAAAATATGTGAATAAATACCTATTGAAGAATATATTCGTTATATACCGTCAATACAAAGAAGTATATAACTTCGGGGCCGTGTGAACTTGGCGAATGTTATTATCATCGAGGGAACGTAACCATGGTTGGCCTATCATTCGTCTGGGAAAACATATACAAAGAAAAATTGTGAAGGTTTTGTGATGGTGAGAATATTTGGAAAGGCCTTGGTGTGTTTGAACACGTCGGGGCGACAGCTCGTATGGAAGTTGAAAGCCGGGCGCAAGTAACAGGGGCTATAGATGTGTTAGCTGTGGTGTGTTGGAAGCCGAGTCGTGGCAGACAGGCGCTATGGTGTGTTGAAAGCCGAGTCGTGGCAGACAGGCGCTATGGTGTGTTGAAAGCCGAGTCGTGGCAGACAGAAGCTATGGTGTGTTGAAAGCCGAGTCGTGGCAGACAGGCGCTATGGTGTGTTGAGCGCCGAGTCGTGGCAGACAGGCGCTGTGGTGTGTTGAGCGCCGAGTCGTGGCAGACAGGCGCTGTGGTGTGTTGAAAGCCGAGTCGTGGCAGACAGGCGCTGTGGTGTGTTGAGCGCCGAGTCGTGGCAGACAGGCGCTGTGGTGTGTTGAGCGCCGAGTCGTGGCAGACAGGCGCTGTGGTGTGTTGAAAGCCGAGTCGTGGCAGACAGGCGCTGTGGTATGTTGAAAGCCGAGTCGTGGCAGACAGGCACTATGGTGTGTTGAAAGCCGAGTCATGGCAGACAGGCGCTATGGTGTGTTGAAAGCCGAGTCGTGGCAGACAGGCGCTATGGTGTGTCGAGCGTTACGTCCTGGCAGACGGGTGTGTTGCCTGCGTGTGATTTGCTATTTGACAGTCATCAATGTAAGCATTATATTTCATTGGGAGAATCACATGTCTCTATTCACATTCATGTATTTCATTATTCAGTGTAAATGAATATCCAGCGATATTTATTATAGGCCTACAGTGCTACCTTTTAGTATGAGTGACAACCTAACCTCGCACCCCATCACCGACTCCCACAAACTAGGCCTAATTAGGTAAACTCAATTAATATATGTATGGTAGACCTACAGGCCTTCTGTATATTTATATATTATGTACGTGTATGAACACAAACTTCTAGAACAGAATAATATGTAAGTCTATCGATACGTATTCTCAAACATGGAGTGGAAACAGGCAGTCGACTGTTGAAATTGAAAGAGATACTTCATAGCACGGACCCGTGGTGTCTAGCGGCTTACACGTGCCACACCCCCTGCCAGTTCTACTTTTTTGGTTTCTTTAAATATTATATTTTAAACCTTTTAGTGATAGGTTATCGATCAGTAATTTTTTTATCCTCTAACGTTTAAACTAACATGATCCTTGTTTTATACGGGGGAGTGGTTCGTAGAAGCCACTATAGACGCCACGGGTCCGTGGTAGGAAGGTTTACCAATTTAGAATATTTCCAACATAAAAACAACCGTCTCGCACTCACCATTATCGGCCATGAAGTCATCGTCAACAGTAGACTGAAGTCCACATGTTGACAGTGGAATCATACTTTCTACCATGTATAGGACATCATCCCTTTTGGGAGAATTCTGGGGACCTCCTCCCGTCTTCATCAGCTCTTGACGCACCTTCGCACTCCGCTGTCGAGCCTCCTTCTTCAGCAACTCATACTTCAATTTGAGAGAGGCTTTGCCCCTCATTGTCAGGGATGTTGCATTAAATTCATTTGCCACTAGGTCCCATTCAGCAGCCTAACAGAATAAATAACCATGTTTATTCTAAAATGTAGAAAAAATAATGTGAATTACAAAGCTGTAGATCTATAAGTCATTGTCCATCCAGGCTCATGTTGGCTTTGTGTATATAGACAAGGCAGCTGAGAAGGCTAGGCTAGGTTTAGGCCTAGACCAACTATTCACTGTAAAAGCTCCTGCTAGATAGGCCTTTACCTATTTTAAGTGTAAACAATGGTGTAGGCCTACTCAGTACTCAATATATAATGCTGTATAAAAATAGGGCCTACATCTTGCTGATTTATATAGGCCTAGATTAGACTTTCTATTAAAACTGAACAAGATCAGTGTTCCAACCTCAATGCCTAGGCCAGAGAAACACATATTCATTATTTGTAAACATTATATTACCTTTTCTCTCCAGGTCTGGGCATCAGTCTTCTTACATTCAATCACTGATTGATGCCTACACACAATTTCCACTAGCTTGCCACGATCTTCAGCAGTAAAATTCGGCTCACGAGCCCTTTTCTTCTCCATTAATTGGATGAGCGAAGCGAAGACTCAATTTCACTTGACCCGAAAAAAATATACATGTTTTTTTTTTTTTTTTTTTTTTTTTTTTTTTGTTCGCGCTCTACAGGTCAGACAAAAATTCAAAATCGATTGAAACTTGGCATGCCCATGTGTCATCATATGGATTGAATCTCATTAGTTTTTATACGCAATCGATTGCACACATTCTGAGAAAACTAATTTTCCATTTTCCAAGTTACCCATAAGAATAAGCCAGAGAAAAATTTTCGTCAAAAAAATGTCATTCGAAAAAATTCAAATTTTCACCAGATTCCAATATAATAATGATACACATTATTCCGAACTTTCACTGAAATCCAATCAGTCGTTTTGATATAAAAAATTATATAATGACAAAAAAAAGCAAGAGAAGAATTTAGGTACAGAAAATGTCTTTCGAAAAAACTCATATTTTCTCCAAATCTCAATATAATGATGATACAGATTATTGCAAACTTTTACTGAAATCCAATCAGTCGTTTAGATATAAAAACTTATTTAATGACATTTTTACACATGTTTTGAAGCTATTAAGAAAACCAATTAAATCCAAGCAACAAGTGTCACCAATTAGTGGAGAACGATTAAAACAAGGCCTTCTTTATTATCGAAGAAATTTTTGAGTATGAGTAATGATTATAAGAGGATGATCTCAAGGTGTGTATATGTATACAGCTGTCATCACGTCTCATATAGTAGTCTAATATTACAATATATAATATCAAATTGCATCTAATATTTCCTTCATGAGAATAGTCAACGAAATAAAGCAACCAAATGGAAAGATTGATTTTTTAACTTGAATGCCGTCAAAACATTAACTTGATATAACTTTTTGAAAGAATTCAATGTCATTCTCATTAGCTCATCCATCAACGCGGAAACACATAACGCGTTTTCCTAGTTTATTAATCTGACAGTCCAAATGTCACATAATTTGACAGCCAGCGCGTGATGTAGTCGTACCACATGACAATTCACAGAATAAAAATCCCTGGATTATTACCAACCTAAACAATTAATAACCGCACTCCGAATAAGTCACGGCTAACCTGATACATAACTATTCGAACAGAATTTAGAGCTCATAATACACGACATAAATCTTATGTGGTCAAATAGCTTATATGGTAGGTTAGCTATTCGATCAAATAACTATTCTTTATAATACCGGCCCTAAGTGAATTTAATATTGAAGATTATGTGATTTAAGAATTCAAGATTTAAGATTTAAGATTCCAAAATGAAGGATCAAGTGTAATCAAAATGGCAATATATTTTGAATTTTTTTTAGACACTGTAAAAAGATTGTGATATATATATATATATATATATATATATATATATATATATATATATATATCCTATATGTATAGGCGTACAAAAGAAATATATGTTTTTATACAATTATACAAATTATAAAAAATACAATTATACAAGGAGGAGCAAAAGGGTGACAAATTGATGAGTGATATTTACTTAGTAACTTATTAGGTTAAGGTTTAATAGATGCTAATAAGGAGGTAACCATAAATTTGATGAATATTTAAAAATGTACTCACACCGTTTTATTTAAGAGCCAGGACTTGATTTCATATTTTATCATTCGGAAAGAATCTAAACCGCGGAGAAATTGTGGGAGTTCATTGAATTTACTAGGTATGGAGTATTCAAGCCGTCTCATACCGTATTTGTTTTTATACACTGGAATTATGTAATTACTTAGAAGATTAAATCTAGTTTTAACGTCATGGGAATTTAATTTTTTGTGTTCAGAATTGAAATAAAATTTCAAAATGAACTTGTAATCAAATAAATAAGTAAGTGGCAATACCTTGCAATACCTGAACATTTGTGCAATATTAGGTTCTGTTTGTAATTTGAAATTGTATGGGGTAATACTTTTAATCATTTTAATTTGACAATTTGTTACTAATTGTAGATGTGTTTTCGAGGCATTACCCCACGCAAGTAATCCATATGAAAGTAATGACTCGGCTATAGCATAATAAACAGAACACATTAATTTAAAAGGCAAAACAAACTGAAGGGTATATAAATTGAAAGCACATGACCGTAATCTGTTACACAAAATAATAATATGTGGTTTCCATGAGAAATGAATATCTACTGTTATACCTAAATAAATATTAGTAAGTACATTTTCAATTTTGACATTACAATTATTACAAATATTATCATTACTCAAGCCATGTAAACAATCATAAGGATGATATACTATGTTTATTGGTGTTACTTTATTCTTATTATACGGAGGTGAAATGTGAATAAGTTTGGTCTTATCAGGATTGATAACAAGGCTATTATCATGAGTCCACCTGAGTAGTCCAGTAAAGTCATCTTGCAATTCAGATTCAGCAACATTTAAATCCTTGTGTGAAGCTATGAGAACGCTATCATCGGCATACATGAATATTTTACAATTTTGAATTTGATTATGCATGTTATTTACATATATAAGGTGAAGAATAGGACCAAGAATAGAACCCTGCGGTACGCCAGTACTACATGGCTTTAGAACACTGGAAGAATTTCCAATTTTAACTAAAATATGTCTCTTTTCCAAGTAATGTATGAACCAATTCAATAAGTAACATTCAATTCCTATAATATTTAATGCGGCAATTAGCTTCACGTGATCAAGTGTATCAAATGCTTTGGAAAAGTCAATGAATAAAGCAATTACGTGAAAATTATCGTTTAATAAAGTATTTATATGGTCTGTAAAATGTATGAATAAATCGGACGTTGATTTTCCTTTTTGAAAGCCGTATTGCTGATTATGAATGATATTAAATGTTTGTAAATATGAAGTTAATTTAGTTGCCACACAACGCTCTAAAACTTTTTCTACAGAAGAGAGCAAAGAAATTGGCCTATAATTAGAATAATCAAGATGGGATCCTTTCTTAAATATGGGGCGGACTACTGATATTTTTTATTTATCTGGTATCTCACTATTTTTTATTGATAGATTAATCAGTTTGGTAATGATAGGACTAATAGAATCTAATAATAACTGTAGATCCTTCACCCTTATGCCATCAAATCCAGGTTGTTTGGCTGGATCCATGTCTAATATGACAGATTTGACGTAATTAACATTGACTGAAGGAATAAACAACGAGTGGGCATGACGCTCGACAGGCCGTTGCCCAACTGTAACTATATTACACTCGTGACGTATTTTAAGAATTTCTTTATTAAAAGATTCGACAAAATTATTTGCAATTACGTCGTCTGAGAAGGATTTACCTTAATGTTTCATAATGACTTCATCTACCGATTTCTTATTTTTTTTTACAAATTATCTCATTAATTACGTCCCACGTTTTTTTCATATTATTCTTTGACATTTCCAGCTTTTGTTTATAGAATTTGTTTTTTGATTTTTGTATATTAGCAGTAACTGAATTTCTCATCTTATTAGATGAGCGTAGCGAAGATTTTCACTGAACTCTTACGGAGCTTTGTCTGTGCGTTTTTTTTTTTTTTTTTTTTTTTTTTTTTTTGTAAACACTGCACAGGTCGCAGGGTTCGACCGATCGACATGAAACTTTTTTTTTATATGCAAACTTATCCAACTTAGAACTGTATAGTTTTGAGGTCTAATCGGTTGGACCATTTTAGAGAAACATCATTTAGAAATTTCTAAAAACCCCATAAGATTTGGCTGAGCGGAAAAAATTGAAAAATTAAATCTCTTCAATATGATTCAAATTTTCCACAAATGTGAACACAAGAATAATATACATGAATAAAACTTTGGTTTGATATTCGGACCAGCCGTTTTGGAGAAAATAATATAATAAATGTATTTTATTCATCGGAAAGATAGAAATATTAGTTGAAAAATGTTGCATTGTCGAAGTCACGGCTCTCTCGATTCATTGACATCGGTTGAAGTTCATTTCAAATGATCAAGGTTTGTAGAGTTTTCGATTATACTTTATATAGACATCTCGCTCATCGAACAACGCACATCCTGCGTTTGCCTAGTTATACTCATCACGATAATAGCTTTTTAAAGAATTATTACAATTTTTCCATATTTCAAAGAGACTATCTCGTTTTTTTACCATAATTTTTAAATCGTTAGTAATCCAGTCTTTGTGCCCTCTTATGCTATCAGCTGTTGTGTTAATTTATCGTAAATAAGTTGATTGATCGTAACATTCTTTAAATTTATTTACCATAGAATCATATAGTTCATTACAATTTTCAATAAATAAAAGGGAGTTCCAATTGATTTATTGAAGTTTTTTCGAAAGTAGTTTTTCATTAAGACACTTTTTTAGGCTAGTATCACTAACCGTATTATTGTCTGAACGTGTATTATCGGTATGAAATACCATATTTGCCGCAACTAAATAATGATCTGAGATTTTCGTTCTATAAATAATGGAGTTTATACTTTTAGCAACACTTCTAATATAAATGTGGTCAATGCACGTTCTTGATAATGTATTGAGCCTAAATTCTTCTCGCGTAATATCTATGATACACTTATAAAAACCATATGAAGCGAACAAATTTTCATAAGACTGCACAATAACGTCATCTTTATCTAAAGTATCAAGATTCATATCCCCAATTACAATGAAGTTACGGAAATTATTTTTAGAAATATATGAATCTAATTCCTCAACAAAATCAGTTTTCTACCATCCGGGGTCTGCATATTGCAAGTACATACATTTTTCTATTATCATAAGTAAGTACACCATTGATTGCCTCAAAACTACAAAAATTAACGTCATTCTCTACAAAACCTAAAGCTTATTTCACGAACAAAAGTTCAAAGAAAAGTTGTGTATTATCTTTATCCCACCAAAAACCCTGACGGGTACAAACTTGGAGCCAAGGCCTGAAATATTTCAACAACTACAAAAACTTATTCATATAAAAGGTGTGAAATCAAAACTGTATGCCAAGTGCAACTTATTATTTATCAATACGGCATGGAAAATAACAGGAAACACTTGGCTCATTGCCCCCCACGTCCCCTCATATAACACCAAGCAGAATTGAAGTGAAGTGCATGATGCTATGAAATGGGTAACTTCACGTTCCCGACTCAGGGAAACGTAATATGATTCAAGAAAATTTGTAATTTACGTGTTTGGTTATTAAATTATCAAAATATCGACCTTTTTCAATGTTGCATTTGTAGCTCGAGAGAAGGCAAATACTGACTTTGACCAGGACATACATTTCTTCGTCGGAGTATAATAAATTATTTCAAATGAAAATAAAAATAATATAAAAACAATTTGAAATCATACTCTGAATTGGAAAGTAATTTGAGTATTTTTGTTATATTCATAAAACCCAACTTACGAAATCTAATAAGATATTCGTAAGTTGGGTTTTATGAACTTGATATTGAGATGAGGTAGATTAATAATAATTACAAGATATTTTTGTTATTCAAGTATATTCATTCCGTGCTTAAGGCATTCTGTTACCTAATATTTAATTATATAATTAGATGAGCGATAGCGAAGACATCCATCCCACTCTTCTCATGCTTTGTCTGTGTGTTTTTGTTTCTGTTCGTTTGTAAGTAACTTATGCTGCACAGGTCGCAGGTTTTGACTGGTGGATATGAAACTTTTTATGCATGCAGACTCATCCAACTTGGAACTGTATAGTTTTTTAGTCAAATCGGTTGGACAAATTTTGAGAAACATTATCTGAAACTATCTGAAAACATCATGAGATCGGGGAGAGCAAGAAAATTTGAGAAAAAAAATCTCTCCAAATCAGGGACTCGAAGTGAAATGTTTTTCGATTTCGATTTCACTTCCACTTCCAACATTGGTTTATAAAAATTTCGATTCCGATTCCGCTTTTCCAACAAACCTACATATCGATTTCGATTCCAATTTTAAAAATTATTAATTTCGATTTCGATTCCACTTCTCGACTTGATAATTTCGATTTCGATTCTTATTTCGTTCACATTAGTTTCAATTTCAATTTTGATTTCAATCACTATTAAATTCCAGTTTTTCATAAGCCTTAATTGATTGTATTCCATCCCAAACTATAGATTTATATTAGAATAACAAACAAGCTGAATATTTGAATGCTAAATTATTTCAATGTCCAATCTCACAAGGTTTCACTTTGTTCTTTGAGAAATAAGAATTAAGAACATCATATAATTTCAATTATTCGAGAAATAATTTGAATTGTAAATCATTGAATTCCCTTCAGCTGTAATTTCGCTTCCAACTATTTTCATTTTTACCGAAGTATTTAATAATTAGAGGAAGCAACCTTGTCGGCGGCTCACCTTAATCTTCGAGCCACATCCCTCCACATCACAAGTGGATTCATTTGTATTGAATTTGAAGTGTTCACGAATAAAATTCACTTTTGGTCTTCCCATTGTTTCAAATTGATAAATACAAGTTGGAGTAATTATAAAATTATTTACATCTTCTTTATCTTATTTACGCATCATTATTTACACTGATCAACACATTTTCATAGACAAAATAGGATTTACAAACTACAAATTCACTAACAGAATGAAAGCAAAGACGTAGAGAGAGAGATAACGAGCAGAATTAAAGCACTCGAAGATGTAATGTCTAATATCTGCTAATGTGTTTCTAACTTAGGTTTTTATTCACCCCTCGAGTGCAACAATCACACGCGAACAGCATGAGAAAAGAACCACAACTGAAGACACATCAGTTTAGTAAACAGTGCGGCTACCTAGACTCCAATCTGTAGTTACAATCAAGCAGCAAGTACCAACCCTTCCCGTATTTTGTGAGGTATGACATTATTCATGTTTTTCACGAATTTAACCAAACGTCAAATAAAATATAACGGTATTGTATTGGTATTGCAGTCCACCGTACAGGAATACGAGTTGAAACACAAAAAGTCGTAGGTCAAGAATGTATTCGCTTGGTGAAAAGATAATCTCTCTATTATGAATCTTGTATGGAATTTCCAGCATTCAATAACCTCACAGGTGCACTTAGACACGTGTTAGAGAGCGGTATTACAGACAGGTTTAGTGTTGGCGAAGTTCTTCTGAAACCATCCCTGTTCCAGTTCCACCATACCCATCACACGTCGCAACCGCTCGGCGGTTTTGAGCTCACTCCGTAATGTCAAGTTTTACTAAATCACTCATTGAATAATCTAACCGACTAGAGTAAAAAATTCTGATGAAAAAATTATTAGGGTTGCCGTTTGATATCGATTTATCGATTCGATATCGATCTCGTAAATCCGATCCGATATCGATCTTAAACTTGTCGGCTCGATTTTTAACGATATCGATTTTTGAGTCGATATCGAACTTAAAATGACGCGCCGCGCATTAAACACATGCGCACATCGCTCGCTTGTTTAAAGAACGCGCCGCTCATCGCTCGCGTTGATTTATTATCCGCCTTTTTCGGAGAGCTGCTGTCTCGCCTTACACGTGCGATCTGTGTTGTTGTCTGTCAGCACTCGTTTATCACCATGCGTACTTTCACCCTTCCGTCGGGGAAAATTATAAGGACTAATTTGGCTTCTTCTTCAAAGAGAAGTGTTGTATGGCAAGACTTTGGTTTTGAAGTTAGAGATGACGGCGAAGAAATTAAAGATAAGGCGAGGGGTTAACAACTCCTGAAATCAGGTGTGCACTTCCCCTGAAATCCCCTGAAATCCCATTGAAATCCCTGAAATCACCTGAAATCACCTGGAATCCCTGAAATCACTTGAAATCCCTGAAATCACCTGAAATCACCTGAAATCACTTGAAATCCCTGAAATCCCTGAAATCAACTGAAATCCCTGAAATCACTTGAAATCACCTGAAATCCCTGAAATCACCTGAAATCACTTGAAATCCCTGAAATCAAATGAAATCCCTGAAATCACATGAAATCCCTGAAATCACTTGAAATCTCTGAAATCACCTGAAATCACCTGAAATCACCTGAAATCACTTGAAATCTCTGAAATCACTTGAAATCCCTGAAATCACTTGAAATCCCTGAAATCACCTGAAATCACTTGAAATCACCTGAAATCACTTGAAATCACCTGAAATCTTGAAATCTGAAATCAGGTGTACACCAAATTTTCGAGTTGTAAACCCTGGAGATAAGGTCGTTTGTTATATACTTGCCTTTCCCGTATCCCATACAAGGGCAATACGACAAATCTCACGAACCACAAGAATAAATGTATCCATCAAAAGCAGCCTACACTGCCGAACTGTCTGACTGGAATTCTTTTTAATACGTCACCAATGCCAGCTACATCTACCAAGGCAAAAGCAATAACGATGGAAATTGCAAAAGTAATTAGCCGCTACCAATTGCCAATTAGTAGTGTAGATGCCTTTTCAGAAGTGTTATCGGTAGCAATCCCTAGCTATGTAACCCCAAAGCGCACGGCGATGACGGCGTTTATTGAAACCCAGGCCAATCTCAAACGAGCCGAGGTCAAGGAGGAAATCAGTAAGGTAAAAAATGTCACAATAACCTGCGACTTTTGGACATCCGTAGCAAACGAAAGTTTTCTAGGCATCACCTCGCATTATATAAATAATGATTGGGAGCTACTGTCTCGGTCCTTGGAGGTTTTCCATGTTACTGATAAGCATACGTCACCTAGCATAGCCCAAATGTTAGACGATATGGAGGCAAGCATAACTTATATTATTATTTTCTATTGGTATTACTAATTTTACTAATTTTTTAGCCGTCGCTAAAAGTGGCGAGACGGTATGTCACTCGATGCCGCGAGTTGAGGCACTGCTGACGGCGAGAGCCGCGCGTGCAAATGCCGAACTTTTTACGGTCTTGTAACTCGACACACAAATCTCTATCTCGTTTTCCCAAAGGAGATTTGTGTGTTGAGTTACAAGACCGTAAAAAGTCCGGCATTTGCACGCGCGGCTCTCGCCGTCAGCAGTGCCTCAACTCGCGGCATCGAGTGACATACCGTCTCGCCACTTTTAGCGACGGCTCACACTTTTGTATTGCTTAATATTTCGCGTTTGTGTTATAGTTAAGCGGCTAAGCTTAAAAATCGCGCATTTAGTGATTAAAGCGTGAAATTTGGTGGAGATGTAGGGTACATTTAATTATTTAAAAATTATTTGGCTATGATATCAAGCGAGATTTGGCCCCTGAGGGCTGAAATATCCAATGGTGTTGAAAAAAAGAAAATATGGGGGAGGGGTAATTGTTATCTTTTTTTTTACTTTTTTGTATCTTATTTAGTAACTCACTAATACGTAGACAATATTATGTGGAAATTTTCCGAAAAAATTATGTATATTTGATAAAATACGTCAAATTAAGGTCAAAAATGTGAAAAATACTTTTTTTTTTTTAAATCATTAGTTTTCGAGGGAAAATGATATACATGCTCCTAAAAGTTCAACTAATGACATAATAAAGCGATAATAATATATTATTTGCTTCGTGGGGTCAACCGTATGAATATAAAATCAATTTTTGGACTCAATAAAATAATTATTTTATAGTCCAATTGAAAATAGCTATCCACTTGCTTCGTGAAAACTAAAATATATTTATATTATATTTAATGATAGAACAAAAGAGAACACAAGTTATTTCGAGGTCATTCAAGGTCACCAAAGGTCATTAGATTATGTCATATAATTAGTTTTACCAATATTTTGCAGCATTTAGCAAGTTGGTTTTCATTTGATGTTAATAAAAACTCACAACCAGTTTCCAGGTCTCACCATGAGGAGATAGCTACATACAGAGACCCACTTTGACCCACCCTAACCACCCAAAAATAATAATTGATCAAGATAACTTTTATAGTAGGCCTATCTAGTGTTCACAGCCATCAAATAAGCACAATGCTGTGCAGGTAATCCTGCAGTGTAGCAAGAGCAGCGACCACTACATCCTTTTTTGCACTTGCATGAGATTAGCTCGTAGCACGACTTGGAAGTATCTGGGATAGACGACCACGATAGCAATTCCATTCACCATTTTCATTCAACGTCCATCCCCATTCGCTAGGCGAAGACAACTCAGGACTTGCAGTGAGCGAATTCGACCATATGTACACTTGGTACGTGGCTCGCCTTATATGCTACGTCAGTGCAGCCTTAGGCGGTGGAATTAAATCCATAGGTTTTGATCTCGAAATTCGTCTCGGAATCTTGTCCGTGCTCATTCTTTCGATGTGCCCGAACCACCTCAGACGTTCTCTTCCAATCTTAAATGTTTGTCTTTCCACTCCCAATGCCTTCCTTATATCTGTGCTTCTCAGCTTGTCTAGTTTTGTTAGTCCTCTAATGCTTCCAAGGAATTCCATTCTACTGCTTGTACCATACTCTCTTCCGTTCTTCCTATGGCCCATGTCACTGCTTCGTACGTTAAAATGGGCACAAAAATACGCCTTGTATATTGCAGGTTTACGTCAATTGGGGAACTCCCTGTTCCATAGAAACTTTCTCACCGATTGGTAGAAACCGTCGGCTTTGCTTACTCTGGTCTCTACTTTTCGGTTTACCTTTACATCCTCCGCCAGGATGCTTCCCAAGTATTTGAATTCCAACTTTTCTTCAAGTTCTCTGTCTTTCAGATGATTAAAAAAAATAATGAACTTATCACATTCTTCTGATACCTCAAGAATATCAGATTAGAATTGCTTGAAAGTATTGTTCACTTTAGGATGAACCGTTCAAAAATCCCAGAATTGCTTTTTTCCATGGTTGGTGAAAGAGGAAACTGTGTCGCATCCCGAAAATGCGTGGAACAACAGCAAGCCTTGAGACTTCGTTGTACCTAATCTATTGGCAATGTCATGGACCGGTATATACCTTGAACAGTCTCCTGTTCCAAATGGAAAATGAAATGAGCAGCTCATCAAATACTGGTTTGTGAAACAATGGTATAGCAATAACAACTTAATTCGTATCAACTGTTTTTATCAAAATAGTTCTACTTCCTCTTTGCACAGCATCTAGTTGGTGCAAAAATATCCTGGTATCCGGTTCTCCGTGTGAATACGGTGCTATAACGGATACATCTTAGACGTCTTAGACAAGCAACTGAGGCCTTTTTGCCGCTCTTTCCTGATAATGCATACTCAGTTTCAATGGTACAACACGCAATGGTGATAGTAAAGCGATCTGTTGAAAAATTGAATCGTGGTCAAACTCCTGTTATCGCTTGCCACCAGCCTCTTTATAAGATAGCAAAAGAGCTTCAATGGAACTGCCCAAACGAGTTAGGAGAACACAATTAGGTCGTTATGTTTGCTTCATATTGGGATTACATCCTTGAAGTTTGCAGGAGAATGGCTAGAAGGAAGTTGTTGGATTGAAGCTCTTATTAATGATGAAATTGCATCTACAGGAATCGCTGAATCATTGCTCAAAGCTTCGTATATAACAAAGACAAGGCATGCTCCTCATGTTACAGCAGCAACCCTTATTGGTTGAAAGATGAAGCGTATCAAAACTATTGCACTGACCAGTTTGACCTGGAACTTCTGACGAAGACTCTACACTTAAAAGAATGGATGATTGGGCAGAAGAGAGAAGATCTGTGTATCCTCAATTTCAATATTGGGAAACGACTCTTAACATGGAACTTAATATTCTCCTTTCTGTATGGTCGATTCGAGAGTCAAACTTCAAGCTGTATATTGCCGCCCTTGACCGAGCTTGTTGAATGGTTCTTCGCAATGGATCACATTCACTACGCAAGGTAGATATCCGTACATCTACGCGACGTGACGTCTCTTTAAGAAAACAATCCTCAAGTTGCGAAAGTGTTTGAGGATAGTGGTTTTTACAATGAAAAAAAATTATCTGAGAAAACTGAGAGACTTTTTTCTGCAATTGGAATCGACCATGCACATGAACAAAAGAACAGAGATACTAAAGGTGAGGCTGGATTTATTGGATTAACCCAAGAACCAGCGTTCCACCACTCCGGCGTTGGATGGTTAGCGGTCCAGAGATAGCGAGGTTGGTAAATAATTTTGAGGAAGACGTAGACATTGCCAATAGATAAGGTACAACAAAGTCTCAAGGCTTGCTGTTCTTCCGCGCAATTCCGCGCAATTGGTTTATCCTAAAGCGAAGCATACATTCAAGCAATTGTCATCTGGTATTCTTGAGGTATCAGAAGAATGTGATAAGTTCAATATTTGTTATTATCGAATATGCCAGAACATCTGATTGCGAACTATGTCATGCGCAGACATTTATTTGCTCAGCAATCAAAACCTATGGATACAATCCCACCGACTAAAGCTGCACTGACGCAGCATGTAAGGCGAGCCATGTACCAAGTGTACATATGGTCGAATTCGCTCACTGCAAGTCCTGAGTTGCCTTCGCCTAGTGAATGGGGATGGACGTTGAATGAAAATGGTGAATTGAATTGCTATCGTGGTCGTCTATCCCAGATACTTCCAAGTCGTGCTACAAGCTAATCTCATGCAAGTGCAAAAAAGGATGTAGTGGTCGCTGATCTTGCTACACTGCAGGATTACCTGCACAGCGTCTGTACCGCGACTCTCGGTTCAAAGTCCACGTTCCCTCAAGTTCGTCTGGTCGACCTCTTGAGAACCGTACGTAGTACCGCCTCCAAACTGTCGATTTCAGACTGTTCTTGACTGGCGTCGCCTGGCATGTCGACACTTTATTCGGCCATTGTTGTCGGTCTCGTCACCGATGTATGGAAATTTCAGGCAAAACAATGATTGAATAATATGTTGTGAATATGTCACGAAAAAATAACACTTGCATGCACACCTAATGGCGTATTAGACAACAGTGGAGAAAGGAATCTGGTATCAGTGATGCATATGCGTATATATATATATATATATATATATATATATATATATATATATATATATATATATATATAAATATATAAATATATATATAAACATATATATAAATATATATAAATATATATATATATATATATATGTATATATATATGTATATATATATATATATATACATATATATATATATATATATATATATATATATATATATATATATATATATATATATATATATATATGTTGAACTCTTTTCTCGGGACAACGTTCGCTCTTTGGGATACAATTGTTGAATCTGAAAAGATCCGTTGTTGTTACGACGTTTCGACAAAATAGCACTTGTCATCTTCAGGGATCCGTGTTGATCAGCAGGCTGCGTGTAACAGTTACAACCATGTAAACCGGTTACACGCAGCCTGCTGATCAACAGGAATCCCTGAAGATGACAAGTGCTATTGTAACGTTCACTAGAATATACATTCCGACCGAGCCCACGGTATAGGGAGAGATTATTGCTGTCACCAATAGAGGTCGCACGTACTGGTCTTTTCGCGAGAGATCGAGTGACGTCACGACTCTTGCGGGTCGACTAGATTTGTTCTTGTCACTGGGCTCAGCCTCTCTCATCCCATCATCGGTCGGGAACGGTTCGATCTCTTGCACGCTTGGTTATCATCGTTGGTAAGGTTTATTCACCTGATTGCTTACTTGTACTAGACGTATGTAACTCTCAAAGAGGTCTCAGAATGTCGTTCATTACTATTCGCTCTGTTGTTTGTACAATTATCTAGGTTCGCATTAAAATCCATGGAGATTATAGTTTGAGGTGTTAGTCCATTTTCTTTACTCATCAAGTACGGAATTAGGGATTGCGAACGTTTATAGGGTACTTTAAGTCTGTAGGTTGCATGTTGCTTTACTTTAAGAGACTACAGGTCCACAGTATACCTAGCCTGAAAGGACTCAAGTGAATAAGTGTAGCAAACAAGACTCGAACCGTGATCGACCGAAGACGCGATGAGATGGCCGTGGCTTTTGCCATGTAAACTAGAGGTATGGTACCGTACATAAGTTTAGGCAATATATATTATATTAGATATTAACAGTGGTCGCTCCCTGTGAATATCATTGTTTGCTGTTAAAAGCATGGTCCCAAAGTATTGTTTATTTATAATGTTAATTTCAGTCTTGCCCAGACCACGAGGTTGGTTAAATACAGATATTCATGTATAGTTACAGTTTGACAACTACTAGGGCAATGCTCATGACGAGTGCTGTACACGCCACACATTCCATGAACTACGGTTGTGTATCATGAATGATGTGTCATGGTTAGTTTCAAATGAGTCGAAATCATTTGTATCGATACTATTGATACAATGTATCGATATTATTGTATCATCGAGTAGTATATGTATTATTTAACCCTGTCTATAGGACTGAGGAATTTATTTAGTTTTGGTGTTTGCAAGGACCATGTTCAACAGCCTATTGTATGTATTAAAATAAGTTGTATTCTGACTTCGGTCATTTCTGCCGCGACCCCAGCTGGCCGGTATATATTGAACTGTGAGCAATCCAAGTAGATTGACATTAGTTTATTTGATATGTGTAGTCTATGTTTCACCTAAGGAAACAAGCTAACATTCTCATTGCCTGTAAGGTTTGCCATTGGAGGCACATTATGTTGGTTCGGAACTTATTGCCTTACTGACTGATTACTAAATGGCATTATTATATTGTATTTTGATTTGAGGCTTGGTGGTGTCCTCCTCTAATAAACTTGTTCTGTTTGAGTAAACTGTCTTTCTCTACAAATATAGCACACCTTACTCCCCCATCTCCACTGAACTAGTCCGGGCACCTTTGTGGCTAGAAGTCAACGTCATACTATCTTGTCGAAACTATTTCAGATCCAACAATTGTATCCTAGAGAGCGAACGTGGTTGTCCCGAGAAAGAGTTTGACATCTACATTTTACCGCGAGAACATCTGAAACAACACACATATATATATATATATATATATATATATATATATATATATATATATATATATATATATATATATATATTATATATATATATATATATATATATATATATATATATATATGTATAAGTTATATATATATATTGAGTACCAGCATAGAAATCGAATGAATAAGAAGGGTTGTAGGCCCTGTCCTTTTTTCATTGAGGAATAGATTCGAAAAAGTATGCATATATAATTTTTTTTATTGATTGATCAACGTAAAACATGATGATACATCTTGAATAAGTGAGCTATTTTGTAGATTTATCAGTGTTATAGCCAAATAAAAACTATTGGAAACAGTTCAATTCCTTAAAGGCTGATATAGGCACACGTCAGCTAGAGCATGTGCCTGAATTAACATGAATTCAGATCATATGATTAAAAAATAAAAAATGAATTGTACATAATAGTTTTGACTTTGAACGATGGTTTCCACTACGATCCTTAATTGTTATCTGTAACGATTTTCCACCAATATTCTATTATGTCAAAATGTGAAAAGTTTCGCAGGATCAAGTCACTAACGACGGCTTACTTTACGTTTTCTACGTTGTTCAGGATGATCCGTAGGAAGTCGGTCAGTGGCATTTTCAAGACATGTTATTATTGCCGCATATATATCTTTGATCATCACGTTCTGTAACATTCTGTTACGATAAACTGCACCTGTAATGAAGAATTATTCAATTTGAATAGAATATAACCACATTACAAAAGATCTCGATTTGAATAAAACATACATAATAACAATTACTTTTATATTAAATTCATTTAAATTACTTTCTGTAGAACAAATTTTTTCACTTAATTTCATTCTCCTAGATTGGTATACGTGTTGCTATAAACCAGTCGCACAATAATTGTATTCTATAGCGTTTTGATTACAATAAACAGCACAATGTCCTAGTTGGGGATGCTAGTTTGAATCCTACCTGTGACAACTTTCAATAATCTCAATTTTTGGAACTCCAGTTTGCCGTTTCTCCCCAACCAATTTATTTCGATAAAGCCGCGTTGAGGAGAATATTATTGAATACTACCTTACACTATTCAATAATCAATTTTTTGACATCTTCCTTTCTCCAACAGTATATTTCTAACAAGTTAGTGAATGATCATTATTCTTATGTAGATATGACTATATATAAAGTGTTAATGTATATCTGTCCGGTTTCAAGTTACAGATAAAACAAAGTCTACTTATCATGAATACCTTATATCATATTTTTTGAACTAGTATATACTCCCCAATATCAAAGTGAGAAAATTAATACATTACTATTTATAATATATTTAATACTATCATACATATTAACATATCATATATATATCATACAGTACAACATACATACATACATACATACTACATACTACATACATACTACATACATACATAATAAATACATACATCATACTACATACATACATACAATACTAACATATCATCATACATCTACATACATACATACATAAATACATACATACATACAGTACATACATACATACATACATACATACATACATACATACATACATACATACATACATACATACATACATACATACATACATACATACATACTACATACATACATACATACATACATACATACATACATACATACATACATACATACATACATACATACATACTTACATACTACATACATACATACATACATACATACATACATACATACATACCATACATACATACTACATACATACATACATACATACATACATACATACATACATACATACATACATACATACATACATACATACATACATACATACATACATACATACATACATACATACATACATACATACATACATACATACATACATACATACATACATACATACATACATACATACATCCATACATACATACATACATACATACATACATACATACATACATACATACATACATACATACATATAATATATATATATATTATATAAAATATATATATATATTAATATATATAATATATAATATATATATATATATTAAATAAAATATATATATATTTATATATATATATATATACGGTACTAGGAAAACGCGTTATTTGTTTCCGCATTGATGGATGAGCTAATAAGAATGAAATAGAATTCTTTCAAACGCTTTTGTCAGCAGAGTTGTAAAATAATTTCATGAATTCCGGTTGGTTTATTTCGTAGACTATTCTAATGAATGCAATCTGATATTGTATGTGATGTTAGACTCTTATTGGAAGAGCGAAGCGAAGACTCAATTTCGCTTGACTGGAAAAAAATGTACCTTTTTTTTTTTTTTTTTTTTTTTTGTTCGCGCTCCACAGTTACCAAACGAAAATTCATATTCAGTTGAAACTTGGCATGCACAAGTGCCATCATCTAGATTGAATCACATCAGTTTTTATTCGCAATCGGTTGCACCACTTCTGAGAAAACTTTTTTTAAAGTCTTCAAAATATCCATAAGAATGAGCCAGAGGAAAACTTCGTGAAACAAAATGTGTTCAAAAAAATTCAAATTTTCACCGAATGTCAATTTAATAATGATACACATTATTCAGAACTTTCACTTAAATCCGATCAGTCGTTTAGATGTAAAAATTGAATAATGACCTTTTTATGGATAACTCGAAGCTATTAAAAGAACCAATTAAATCCAAGCAACAAGTGTCACCAATTGATAAAGACTGATTAAAACAAGGCCATCTTCATTATCAGATAAATTATTGAGAATGAGCAATGAATGAAAAAGGAGGGTAGTGACATCATTGTTTGGATCTCAAGGTATATACAGCTGTCGATTACTTTTCATAATAGTCCAACATTAAATATTATATTGTATTGCATTCATTAGAATAGTCTACGAAATAAACCACCCGGAATTCATGGAATTATTTTCCAACTCTGCTGACTAAACGTTGAGAGAATTCTATTTCATTCTTATTAGCTCATCCATCAACTCGGAAACACATAACGCGTTTTCCCAGTATGAAAAGTAATGGCAGCTGTATATACCTTGAGATCCAAACAATTATGTCACCACCCTCCTTTTACATTCATTACTTGTTCTCAATAAATTATTTGATGATAAAGGAGACCTTGTTTTAATCCGTCTCCATCAATTGGTGACACTTGTAGCTTGGATTTAATTGATTTTCTTAATAGATTTAAGCTATATATAAAAATGTCATAATTTAATTTTTTACATCAAAATGCCTGATGGGATTAGAGTGAAATTTGGAATAATGTGTATCTTCATTATATTGACATTCAGTGAAAATTTGAATTTTTTCGAAGGACAATTTGTTTCACGAAGGTTTCCTCTGGCTTATTCTTATGGGTATTATGAAAACTTTGAAAGTAGTTTTCTCAGAAGTGGTGTAAACGATTGCGAATAAAAACTGATGTGATTCAATCTAGACGATGGCACTTGTGCATGCCAAGTTTCAACTGAATTTGAATTTCCGTTTGACCTGTGGAGCGCGAACAAAAAAAAATGTACTTTTTTCGAGTCAAGTGAAATCGAGTCTTCGCTTTGCTCATCCAATAAATATAATATGTATACTATTGAGACAATTACTATTTGTTCATTGTTCTCACTCATTAGGACAATGTATTGGAATGAGTAGAAGAGAAAGTATGACCCGGAGAATGACAAGAAGAATCGAAAATTCAAGATAACGAATATGATAGAAAGAATATCGAGGATCTTTATCCCCCATAAGGAATATAATTGTTCATTATCCCTCGAATTATCAGGATAATAGAATTAATTTCAAAAGAGTTGCATTTTATTTTTTTATTTTTCTGAGGTGGTAATATCACCCTTGTGGTTCCCAGTCTGAAAGACACGTATTTGAAAATAAATCAGTAAAACCTCCTGCCCCACAGAGTATCACAAAATTGATGGCATTCTAAGATAGAAATAAAAATGCCTATAATACGGGTGTTGCATTGATTTTTACCCACTGCTTCATGATATTTGGATTGAGTTCCAGCTTTTTGTCAAACTGTTTTACATCTTCGACGCATTTCAACGGAAATGCGTCGATCTCCCCCTCGATGTCCTCTAGTCGGTCATTACTGTTTGAATTATTCTTCATAATTTTGTCCAATATACTTGTATTGTGTATACCTTGTTTTTCGAGACGTAATATTTTTTCGAGCAACAGGAGTACAACAGGATCTAAAAAAGTAACAATCAAGACCATATTATAAATAAAAGAAAATACTCTCACCAAACTCGGGAAGCCACATAATTCTGATAATAAGTATATGGTACAAGGTACTGTCTATGCCATAAATGAATTCTATGGTATCAGCATTTGTTACTGACATTGAGAAATTGAAGATATAGAATCATGTTCTTTCATAAAAATAAAATCATCTATTGCTTAAGCAACACTGGGGGATCTATTTCAGAACGCATGCGAATCTTATTGAAACAAAACACAATCAACTCGTCATTTAATGATTTGTACATATGATGAGGGCAAACCTGCTTTGAAACAAGTCATGACAGCACGCTGTAGGACTAAAGGCTGTCATCAGGTCAACAAAGTGTTCATTATGAGAAGCGCAGAGGAAGGCCTACCATCATTACAGCTTCTCATCATGAACACTTTGTTGACCTGATGACAATTATCTGCACCAGCGACGCACTATATGTGCATGCTAGTGTTTTTAGGCCTATAGACCCGTCATAGTTGACGATGAATTTCGATCGGTGATATGCCCTGAACATTCAACAACTTCCTCACTGACCGCACTTCACAGCCGGCGAGAGTTGGAATAAGATTCTCCATACTAAACAACTGACATGATGCTACTGTGAGAACGTGGAATGTACCGTTAGTGCATACGACATTGCTCCATCACGTACGCGCAGTCGCAGTATAAGGTTTGCTGGCTATGGGACGAGAGGGAAACTTTCTTTGTGAATGGCCCTCGTATAAACATGTGGTGATCGATACAAACAAATCTACTTCTTTTTAGGAATGAGGTGAATTTAAGGTTTCGAAAGCTCGGGGATCTACTTCATGGTGATATTCACAATTTTCCAAACATATTCTATTGCATAAACATCCTTCAGAATCATCGCATTTCGCCAGGATACTTTACTGGGGCTTTTCTCGCTCTTAGAATGAGGCCCATCCAATTAGTCCAGAGTGGGTAACCTAACAACTCTGTATTACTACACTGAAAATAAGAAGGAAATAGTATAAAGAACAGTTTTACCTTTACGGTCGAGTCGTGTAGTATTCATTTGCGAAACAGCGCGGGAGTTTCTTGGCAAACGAGTGCGAGATTCCAGTGGCGAACGAGTGCGGGATTTCTGTGATGAATGAGCGCGGGAGTTACTGGGCGGACGAGTGCGGGTGTTTAGTGGCGAACGAGTGCGGGAGTTACTGGGCGGACGAGTGCGGGTGTTACTGGGCGGACGAGTGTGGGAGTTACTGGGCGGACGAGTGCGGGAGTAACTGGGCGAACGAGTGCGGGTGTTACTGGGCGGACGAGTGCGGGTGTTACTGGGCGGACGAGTGCGGGTGTTTAGTGGCGGACGAGTGCGGGTGTTTAGTGGCGGACGAGTGCGGGAGTTACTGGGCGGACGAGTGCGGGAGTAACTGGGCGAACGAGTGCGGGTGTTTAGTGGCGGACGAGTGCGGGTGTTACTGGGCGGACGAGTGTGGGAGTTTAGTGGCGGACGAGTGCGGGATTTCTGTGATGAACGAGCGCGGGAGTTACTGGGCGGACGAGTGCGGGTGTTACTGGGCGGACGAGTGCGGGTGTTTAGTGGCGGACGAGTGCGGGTGTTACTGGGCGGACGAGTGCGGGAGTTACTGGGCGGACGAGTGCGGGTGTTACTGGGCGGACGAGTGCGGGAGTTTAGTGGCGGACGAGTGCGGGTGTTTAGTGACGGACGAGTGCGGGTGTTTAGTGGCGGACGAGTGCGGGTGTTACTGGGCGGACGAGTGCGGGTGTTACTGGGCGGACGAGTGCGGGTGTTTAGTGGCGAACGAGTGCGGGAGTTACTGGGCGGACGAGTGCGGGAGTTTAGTGGCGGACGAGTGCGGGAGTTTAGTGGCGGACGAGTGCGGGTGTTACTGGGCGGACGAGTGCGGGAGTTACTGGGCGGACGAGTGCGGGTGTTACTGGGCGGACGAGTGCGGGAGTTACTGGGCGGACGAGTGCGGGAGTTACTGGGCGGACGAGTGCGGGAGTTACTGGGCGGACGAGTGCGGGTGTTACTGGGCGGACGAGTGCGGGAGTTTAGTGGCGGACGAGTGCGGGAGTTACTGGGCGGACGAGTGCGGGAGTTACTGGGCGGACGAGTGCGGGTGTTTAGTGGCGAACGAGTGCGGGAGTTACTGGGCGGACGAGTGCGGGAGTTACTGGGCGGACGAGTGCGGGAGTTTAGTGGCGGACGAGTGCGGGAGTTACTGGGCGGACGAGTGCGGGAGTTACTGGGCGGACGAGTGCGGGTGTTAAGTGGCGGACGAGTGCGGGAGTTACTGGGCGGACGAGTGCGGGATTTCAGTGGCGAAGGAGTTCGGGAGTTCAGTGATAAGCTAGTGTGGGAGTTTCTTGGCGAACGAGTGCGAGATTTCAGTGGTGAGCTAGTGAGGGAGTTCAATGGTGAATGAGTCCGGGTGTTATTTGCTGGGAACTGGGGAAGGTGGAGTGCATCTGCACCACTGGTACTCTCGTCTCCACTCGAATATTCGTAATCCATCTCCAGTTCCTCCTCGAGACCACAATCGGCTCGTGACTTTGTGTCTCGAGAGGCAGTCTTCAGCAGACCGGCACTGGGCTCGGTCCCGCTCTGCTCTGAATCGTAACGAGCCTGTTCTAAATTTTTCTGTGCAATTTTGTAATCAGCTGCAAAGTGATTTAATGGTGTGATGACAATTATCACTATTTGGAAGATTTTGAAACTTCTGTCCATTCTAAACAAACTTACCACAACTGTTATAATACGTTTTCAACACGTTACATTCTAGCCATTTCTGGCTGGAAGTGTTAGGACTTTCATGTGTCTTGACAGCATTCGCCAGTTTTTGACTACTAGTATATGGCGGCCAATGGCACATTTTTACCCCCTCTTCATCAATATATATCCACTTTTTACTGACAATTGCCAGTCCATCGTCAAAATACACGACAGAATACATGATTGCCCTTCTTTCAGTGGTGGAACTCTGGAAATATAAGCCGAATGTAATTTAATGTCCTTGCCCATTGAAAATCAGAAAAATAAGCCTAAGCGCATCATATGATCTAAAGGAAGTGATTTTTTCTCATTATCAAGTTCTACCATGGTTTCACACTACGTGATCATAGGTTTCTAGTATAAATAAGAAGGAATGATTTATCTCCAGAGAAAAATGTTACGAGAAGAAGTAAATGTCTGACTAACAAAAATGAACGGATTATGAAGCCTACAAAAAGTTGTGACATTTTGGAACATCACAACACCTTCAGTCTTGACCCTTCACGTATTACCATAGACCAAAAGATCAGCACTCCCAGCGGTGAAAGCTGCTACTACAGGATTAAGGAGTGTGGAGGGGGAAGAGGCAAGGGAGTAAGGGAAAAAGTTGTGATGAATTTTAATTCAATATTGCGTTACTTGTCTTTGGTCTATTGTAGGCCTAAAACATAGACATTTTCAAAGATAACTTCAAACTATATGGTGTATGAAACATAGAACAGTCACACACTTGCTTCTTACTTTCTACAAGTTTCGTTATTTGGGGTATCAGAATAATTTTTCAAAGAGAAAATTTGATAAAAATTATGATCAAGTGGATTTTCAACGATTTTTGCCATATCGATCAATGCTCAACGTGCCATAACTCTCAAACGTGCTCTGAATGGGCAACATTTGAAAAATATTTGAGGTCGGAACTAGGTCTGGATGATAATTCATGGACTGACCCGATCAATGTTCGGATTATTGTAGTCTACGTTTAAAACTTAGATCATCAAAGGTGATTTTATTTTTGATATACAGATAAATTGCTATTAGTACCACAATTCAATGCTTTCTTCAAATACGATGTTGCTCTGGAAAGATTTGTAGATTTATTTTGCTTTGTATTAATTTATTCTCTCAATGCGTGTATGATCGGCATGACCACAAATCTATTTCTTCTTCTATTCGGATAGCACACACATTTACATTTTATGTCGGAAATATTCCAAAACTGGGTGTGAGTGGATAAATGTGAAACTTCATACGTGTAGATTTGCCCTGATCTACATGGACGAGAGAAGATATCATTTTTCTTGTTGAACTTCAAACCATTCAACTTGATCTCTGCAATTCCATCGACTCTGACACTAATAATATTTGTAAGCAGGACAACGTCGTAATTCTGCGTCATGAAACTATTGCCGGGTCGTAGAAGCTTCCGGATTAGTCCTCCCGTTGCATCAATTGCCATTTTCGTGAAACAATTCCTGTTGCTATACGCTGAGAATATTCGCAACTGTTCGACAGACCAGTGATGCACGAAAAACGGGTCATAGCCCAATTCCAAAATGACGCTCTCAAACGGGTCGGTATACTGTAACATTGATAGTGCTATGACTGGGTGCTCATCTAGTCGGTCCTTGAGCAGGCAGTTTGACTTGGCTTTACGTAGAACCTCCAACGATGGCAAGTGAGAAGGAACTGCGTCATTATGATCCATTTCACTTGCTGCATATTCTTTGCGAAGGAGGCTCGCACTCTTCTTCTCTTGAATGAGAGATTTGCACGCCATATCTCGTTGAAACCCTTTGAGCTGTCTCTTAGTTTTTTTATAGTGTACGGTGTTGAAGTTTCCTGTTATCTTGACGGATAGCTCTAACCCTTCCTCCTCTTCAGGTTCATTCAGGCACGTCGCCCTAAAGGTTGCTCTGCATTCGGCGCATGTGCCAACAATGACTAAGTATTGTGTCTCCGAGTTCGGGTATACTTTAGCACGCCGGAATACCCAAGTGCAAGGATAGTGTGTCATCTTCCACACCTCGTGATTGATCACATCGGTCCAAACACCTGGGCGGAGAACATGGAATGCTCGAGAATGTGTTGTTCTATGTACATCGTCTTGTCGTTTGTATCTAGTTTCGGTCGGTTTAATTAACTTCCATTTTGCAGGCGACAAAGATATACGAAACGACTTGCTATCAACTATTGGCTCTCTGCTTGCCTCACTCGAATCAGTATCATCGGTCCCATCTGGATCAGATTCAGAAATCGGTACTTCAGACACGGGCTGTGAGCATACAGTTTTCGGGAGATCATGTGGAAAGTATTCATTTTTCCGTTTTCTCACGAATTCATGAATGGCCTTGTGACTCATAGGGAGGTCATACTTTTCTCGCAAAGTGTTCCAAACATCGTGACTGGGTTTAACGATAGTTCTTTCCTGTGATCCGTAATAATTGTCTTCAGAATACCCGCATGGACAGCTGGGTGTCTGCCCAATTTTAGTTTTCTGTAAGTGATCATAAAAAACAATTATTTGAAACGGTAACGACTCAACAAAAAATCACTTAGTTTTCACTTCTGAGAAAACTAATTTTCCATTTTCCGAATTACCCATAAGAATAAGCCAGAGAAGAATTTTCGTGAAAAAAATGTCCTTCGAAAAAATTCAAATTCTCACCAAATTTCAATATGATAATAATGCAGATTATTCCGAACTTTCACTGGAATCCAATCAGTCGTTTTGATATAAGAAATTATATAATGACAAAAAAAAGCAAGAGAAGAATTTTCGTACAAAAAATGTCTTTCGAAAAAATTCAAATTTTCACCAAATCTCAGTTTGATGATGATACAGATTATTTCAAACTTTTACTGGAATCTAATCAGTCGTTTAGATATAAAAAATTATTTAATGACGTTTTTACACATCGTTTTAAAGCTATTAAAGAAAACCAATTAAATCCAAGCAACAAGTGTCACCAATTAATGGAGAACGATTAAAACAAGGCCTTCTTTACCATCGAAGAAATTTCTGAGAATGAGTAATGAATATAAAAGGATGGTCTCAAGGTGTGTATATGTATACAGCTGTCATCACGTTTCATATAGTAGTCTAATATTACAATAATTATATAATATTGAATTGCATCTAATATTTCCTTCATGAGAATAGTCTACGAAATAAACCAACCAAATGGAAAGATTGATTTTTAACCTGAATGCCGTCAAAACATCAACTTGATATAACTTTTTGAAAGAATTCAATGTCATTCTTATCAGCTCATCCATAAACGCGGAAACACATAACGCGTTTTCCTAGTTTTCCGCGTTTTTAGCGTGTTCACCACACTGTGGAAACACACTTATATGTTTGGCCAGAAAGGGACCGAAAAAACGTATTTGTCGCCTAGTATCGCTAAATTTCTACGTAAATTGAAAATTATTGCGCTTGGATTATGCAAATTTTTACAATCTTCGACTAGGTAGTAATAAAATTTGTCCACATAGCCTGTATATTTTCTAATTAAATAATCAAAGAATACTTCAGAAAAACAGGTTAGGCCACACCCACCTCCATTGTTGGCGTGGAGTTTTAGTTGGGGGCTCTATAGAATCGCTGGTTTTCCAAGTAAAATAGAAATTTGACCGCTTCAAAATTGTAATTGGTTATAATCTACCGCGTTGCGATAATATCTTTTGTCCACATAGCCTAAATATTTTATAATTCAATAAAAACCGAAAAAAATTGGGCTCCACCCACTTTTGATTCTCTCGTAACGATGGTAACGAGCATAAACAACGGATGTGTATCAGCTGACATATCTTTTCAAAATTGAATCTTTTTCTTTGGACAAACAGAATAGAGCCTACTTGAAATAATGACACTGCCCTCTTGAGTTGCACAGTGAACAAAATTCATTATCAACATAGATCATTAACACATTAACCGTATTTTGTTACCTTACTTCAAAGTCTTCAAGAATGAAGATGGAGTGAAATACTAGGCTGAGGTAGGCCATAGGCAAAGGTAATATTCATTTTGGGCCTCTATAATTGAAGTCTGAAACCATCAAATCAGTCTAATCTCCCAATCCAACGTAGTCGGGTTTGGGGGTGGAGGTAGCTCCACTGTCGTTTCTAGGGCTGCTTGCGATCTCGAAGCCGGTGAGCCATTCCGTCTTCCTTCCATCGTCTGCTTCTCCTTCTTTCTGCTTCCTCTTATTATGAAACCATAATGGGCAATAATATTAGGCGTATGGTATTTTGCCATGTAATTACACTGAAATTGGTAGGGCCTATGTAATGTTGTTCTGTATCATTGTCATTTGTAATATTAACTCGTTAAGGTTAGGTTGCCTACAGGTATAATTAGCCCAGGCATACAAACCATTAACTTCTTCTTCTATCAATTCACAGCAATGTTTAGCCAATGAATTAAAATGTAGGCCTACATAGGGCAGGCTTACAATGAATACTATCACAAGAGAATAACCTCAAAGTAATATTATAACCCATTAATTTTACGATTAAACTGCTTCCTCTTTCACAGCTGTGTCAGTTGTCAAACTCAAGTTCGTGGTTCTGCCGTTCAGAATCAGCTGTCAGCCTGTCATTGTGAAAAATAATCTTATGATAGAGGTTAAGTTGGAGGTTAATGTTTACACTGTCATTTCATTTGATGAAAACATATTTTCTGTGAGTCTAGATTTGGATCTTGATGGATATCTAGGCCCAATTCGATCATTAATTTCAGCTAGGCCTATTCCATACTTCAAAAAATTGTGCACCGGTATGCTTAGGTTTAAACTAATTTTACCTAACCTAACCTAATTCAATAAAAGCAACAGGCCTATTCAAAACTAGAAGCCTAGGCTACTCAAAGTCTTATTAATTATAAAATTACACCTCTTTCTTTCTTTACGACAGTAGACCTATGATCAACCGTGATTCATTGTAATGCGCATTTTGATATTTTGCTTAATGCTGACAGTCGTTAGGCCTAGTGGTGCAAACAATTCACACTGAAAGTAATTTATCTTTAGTTGTACTGTGGCTGCCCCAGCAATAATGGATAAATACACTATAAAAGAAGTGTGCATTTAGTTGTTCACAAAATTAATGGTGTAGTTTAAGTAGACCTAGCCTAATTTTTAGTTGCAGTATTTGACGAAATCTTCGTAGGCAAAATTGACGGAAGAGTTGAAATGGGTTGTTCATGATTCGTTCAACACAGTCGCACGGCAGAGTTTATATTAGTGTGACGTTCCTATTATACGTAGTTTTAAATTTCTTGTATGGCCTAAGCCATGAAGTTCTTCATTTGAATTTGATTGAGGTGATGACCTTAGTTAATGAAATTCAGGAGCAATTGCATTGAAATTTTGCATTTTAAATTAGTTAACACCATGTTTGTAATGATCGGAGGAAGGTGAAACATTAACCTACTCTGTTGGGCATATGGTGAAGACTAGGTCGATCAGTGAGTGGTAGATAGCGGCCGTAGGTACAATCCCCGTCATCGACCATCTTTATCTCTGCCTCCGTCACAAAAATACGAAGTAGATTTTCTCAACAAACAAAACAAGATCAGTGGTGTCAGAAAAACTGATACAAGTGATAACAGAGAAGGTGGGGATGTTGAAAAACTTGACCTTACCAGGCCTAATTTTGAAACAATATATTTTTGCAATCACAATTGACCGGCCATCTCTGGCATGACGTAAAATTTCAAATTACTACCGCGTTCAGTGGAGGTCTACTCCATCTAAGTCACCACCAGCTCAGTTTATAATCCAACAGTAGGCCGTAATAATAATAATATTTACGAGAAAATTGCAATACCTATGGTTTCTTAAAATTCTTATGAATTGAAGTTTCATGGCTGTCATTTGAAAATTCAAAATATTCCTTAGGATTAGGACAAGGCCTGAACTGAAATAAAATCAATTAGTATGGTCTGTCGTTGAAGGTTGAAAACTGAACTCAGTTGTTTGTCGATGCCTGTTGAACATTGTTGGGTAATGAAATTTAAAAATTAGGCCTAAAGGATTAGTTTTTCCAAAAAATGTTCAATTAAGCAAAATAACATCAATTCAAAAGATTGTATACTACTTTGGGATTAGAATAGGCCTACATAAATGCATTACAGTTTCCTAAGTTTATAACGAATGTTTGGAGCGTGAGATTATTTGATTTCTGAACTATGGCTCAACGAATAGAAATAAAAATAGAGATCAAATAACTGAACATCAAGCTTATCATCAAATTTCATATAGTTTATTAATTCTTGAAAAAGTAAATATTCACTCAGTTTTTCAGCGTGTTCACCATACTGTGGAAATGGAAACACACAAGTTTATATGTTTGGCTGAAATAAGAGGGACCAAAAACACCTATTCGTCACGTAGAATCGCTGAATTTCTATAGAAATGAATTTCTATGTAAAATTGTTGCGCTTGGGTTATGCAAATTTCTACAATCTTCGACTACATACTCATAAAATTTGTCCACATAGCCTGTATATTTTCTAATCAACAAATTGAAGAAAAAACTGCTATGATCATGCACCCAGTGTGTAATGGAATAGGTTTTCAAAATCCGCTGACTTTTTTATGCGTAAAAGAATCGCTGGTTTTCTACGTATATTATAAATTTATGCGCTTTGAAATTGTAATTGGTTACGGTCTAACATTGAACGATAATAACTTTTGTCCACATAGGCTCAGCGTAAATATTTTATAATTCAATAAAACCGAATTTCTTTTTGGCGTACCGCCCACTTTTGGTTCTATAAGCAACGGTTTTGTTCATTTTATTTCCTGGTTTCAAATGAATTTAATAATAATTACATTCCTTTTTTCTTACCTATTTCAATTCAATCAGCAACAATCGACAAGCAAGCAGTGCTATATGAGCAAACATCAAGGAAACTATCAGTGTCATTAAATTTACAAGATAATTGAGCTCTAATTGAAGTTGACATACAATTCAAAGGCTAGGCTTCTTTTGAATGTGTCCGTGGAGGACGTCACCGAACACCTGCGAGCTGCCGCTCTTCCGGCTTATAACGTCCAACACGGAGGCAGTGGACCAGCTACTCATATCAAGGCCTCCCCATCTTCCAAATCGATTCATTTCCTTTCGATACATCGATTTTTGAATCGATACAATTGGTTCCGATATATTGCTGAATCGATGTTTTCACGTCCGATTTTCGATGTTTTATATTAATTTTAAATTTGTCAATTATATTGTGTTTTCGAAGTATAATTTTGTAGCGTAGGGATTATGTACAGCTCTCGACTCTCGCCACCTGTCTTCGCTCTTCCACTTTCATTTATTAACGGACTTTCGCGATGAACACTAGGCGCCAGAATACAATTCATATTCTGGATATTTCCCAATTGAACAGAAACCACTTTGTTGTCAACTGTTCACAAGAGTTGGTGATCCAACTTCATTAAAATCAGATACAATACAGTACAATACCAAAATTACGAAAAGTCTTACATGAAATATTTGCATTCATTGAAAGTGACTTGGCAATAGAAATAGATCCTGCTGCAACAAGTATTTTACACACAATATTCATTGAAAACTTGAATAGCTCTACCGGTATTTTAAATTTGAAAAATCGATTTTTCAAATTCAAATATTGATTTTCTCACTTCCGATTAATCGATGAATCGAATCGGAATAAAAAATATCGAATCGAATCGACGTATCGATTTTTTCGCTATATTGCGGCATCACTACAACAGACCAGTTTCTCTTCGAGCTCGTTTCGCTATGTAACTCTCGTTCTTGTTAAGAGAATTCGTAATTCTTTCGTCGAGCAGGCCGTGAACGTGTTGCCAATAATTGCTCAGTGATTGGTTGTTTTTTGTGTACGTAACATCAAGAGTTATTACGAACTAATCAACTATAAAGAAAGTATCATTATTATATATATATATATTATTATATATTATATATGCATATATATATATATATATTATGTATCATTATTATATTGAAATTTGGTGAAAATTTGAAATTTTTTGAAGGACATTTTTTTTATGAAAATTCTTCTCTGGCTTATTCTTATGGGTTAATTGGAAAATGGAAAATTAGTTTTCTCAGAAGTGGTGCAACCGATTGCGTATAAAAACTAATGGGATTCAATCCAGATGATGACACATGCCAAGTTTCAATCGAATTTGAATTTTCGGCTGACCTGTAGAGCGCGAAAAAAAAAAAAAAAAACATGTACATTTTTTTCGGGTCAAGTGAAATTAAGTCTTTGCTTCGCTCATCCAATAATAATAAATAAAATATATCTAGTATAATTTGAAATCAATCAAGCCAAAATAAGATCTAAATAATAAAATTGCGGAAGTTTTTGTAATTTTGTGTATCGTGTGGTTCAAGTTGAATCGTTGTATCATTAACGCGCTTATATGAATGGACTTTAGGCCATTTGTACATGTTTTGAAAATAATATGCATGTCGACTATATGAACACAATATGTGATACACAAAACTGAGACCACTATACATACAAATATTGCTATCAAACTTTTTTTTTATGTTTCTGTAAATAGAAGAGATCAATACAATGTTTTATTCCACTATTCCAGTATACAGTATTCCAGTATTTTATTCCAGTATACAACTTACCATTTTATTCTATTATTTATAGTTTGTCTATAGACGCTATACCCACTAGAAGCCATATGTATATATATATATATATATATATATATATATATATATATATATATATATATATATATATATATATATATATATATATATATACATTCAAGGTCTAGAGGTAGCGTATCTGCTTCTGGTTCCAGGGCCGCAGGTTCAAATCCTGCGTAAGATTGGGGTTTTTAAAATGTCGTTTCATCTATCATCACCTCACCGTTTCTTTATCATCTGCTTATTTGTACCCTCTATAACCTAGCTGTTGGTGAGGTCAAGCAACATGGAAAAAGAAGCATTTAATAAAAGTTCTAGATAGGCCTATAAGCAAAATACTAAAGGAACTATATTCTGTTGTCGATGGAATTTAATTAATTCAGGATTTTCTGTCAATAGAAGAAATCATGTAAGTTTTTTTGTAAATATAAGCAATGTATTCAAGATTTCTGTCAATAGAAACAATCAATTTGAGAATTTATTTTTACAGAATAATCTATTTAAGGTTTTCTGTCAATAGAAGCAATCAATTTAAGTTTTTTTTCTATATAAGGGTGTCCAAGGGTGAGCGCGCTCACCCTTGTTATAATAATGACTTGTTTGTTATTCGATATTAGCCTCGAGTAGTCGAGTGGCTAGCACACTGGATCGTCATTCAGGAGACCGGGTTTCGATTCCCGCCATGATCGACCATCCTGCCTAAGGTTTTTCGTGGTTACCCGTGTTACCCGTAACCTCTGTCGTTGCAGGTCAATACTGCAAAGACCGACTTCTCCCCACTATACCAAAACACCTAATAAAATAACCTTTCATCCCATCTTCTCATCATCTCATTTACATTCACCAACGCCAGTATATCGTAGTCATCAGTAGAATGCGTCGTTAAACCCAATATAAATACAAAATATATATTAGCCTGAAAGGAAATGAAGGAAATATCAGCACAATGTTCATTAAATATTGTTGTTATCAGTTACTGAATATATAGATACAATGAAGAAGGATGCTAACTAATTTTGGTTTCAGTCAATTATTCAAAGCTAACGATCCCGCCAGTTATTTCTTTAGCTTTCTACCCAACCTAGTTCGATCGAAGATATTCAATAATATTTATTCGCTAGTAAATGATCAAACCAACTTACCTTTTAGATAAATCTGGAGGCTCTTGCATCTTGACGTATTGTTGATTCACGTTTCGGCAAATATCACGGCGGATGACACAAAATAAAACAACCGAAATCAAACTAATACAGCTTGTATAATGTAATAATACGTAATGTAGATCTGTTCACTACGTGATACAACCACTGAATGAGTCTACTGTCACATTCGGACAATAGCTTCTGACTATTTTCTTGAAACGAATCTCTTGATTAGTCAATTTTATCCTATCACAGCCCTTAAAAGTAAAACACACGAATAAACGTGTTTCACAGAAATACTGTACGACTTGGATTAAAAGTAGCGACAAAATGAAGAGTCGGTATTACCCTCAAAGACACGTGCCGCTGTAAAACCCAAACACAAGCTAGTGTAGAGGTCATCAGTATTATGATTGAAATAGAACTCCTTCTGAAGATGTAAAATTGCAACGATCTACTTTTTATTGTTCATTATATACATCGGGATAACACATTATAACAAGATATTGTACACAAAACACTTGCTACCCGGTTTGGCTTTATAACATTGACGTAGAAATTGAAGTCCGATCGAGCGTGGGTTCGAATCTCATCGCTTTTAGGATCCAGTAATGTAACAGTCGAGATTCGAACCGAGACCTGACACATCAATTTCGTAATCTGAACCACAGATCGAAGAATACACTCGGTATATATCCAAACTATTCACATGGTTTAATTGATGCCGATCTCTTCTAGGTGCAAAAGAATATATGAATGGTGAAATATATTGAATGGTAAAATGATATAATTAGCAAATCATAATGTTTGTATAATGAATAAATATACTGGGGAAACGAACGGTGAAAATACGGTGAAAATATGGTAGTACAAGTGATTGGCCTTATATTTGTACGAGATAGTTATCAACTTGAACACTATCTCCCACAGATAGGCCTCGTTTGAAGTATATTCTAACTGAAAAATGAATCAATATACGATTAGGTATATTTTATCCGAGTTAAGATAAGTGAGAATACTACCCCCTGAAAAAGGATGATTGAGACCACTACTCCCGTATAAGGCATGTAATTTTTTCTGATCATCTGTCAATCATTATTTAATTTGGTAATCAATTCACTTTTCAATGAAGCAAGGGTGAAGATAGCGCATAGTATCCACGTCCATCTTTACCGAGGATTTTATTGTTCTTCTCTCCAGTCTATGACGAGATAGTTATTTATTTATTCATTATTTTCACTCACAATTGCACCAAAGTGCGGTGGCAAGGCCCTAAACTTAATTAAGAAAACTATTAACAAAACAACATTAACAAAACAGGAACAAGATAAAGAAAACAAATAGTTACCACATTATAGGCTACGACCGCTTCCTTACCTAATAAACCATCAAGCAGTATTACAATCCAATACCATTAAAAAGACCATTAAAATCCGTGAAAAAATGTATGGTCATAGGGAGAGTCTTGATATTTGAAAATGACTCTCAACGTTTATTCCTCATGTATGAATTATTGTGAAAGAGAAAACAACGATTGATTCGTAATTCAATCTCAACAATGAAGTTTGAAACACAATTGGTATGGCTTCATTTTAGAGAAGAGTGTATGCTGACAAGAAGTAATTCTAAAGACGTGAAAGGTTTGATAAAAAATGTGTGGCGATCTGAAATGTTTCGCAAATAAAAAAGCAGCAATAATTGTTAATATTCCATCTCATCAATTTCGTTTGCCATGCAGTTTTTTCAATGAAACAAATAATATAATTAATAATAATTCTCTATTCAATTCTTCGAATGTGTACACTCTCAGTAGTCAAAAGACTCATGTATGGCGTTTTCCCAATAGTTATTTTGTGAACTGAACATCAACTGATTCATTTCGAAGTCATTTCGAGACGGTAGTAACACGCAAAACGACGTGTGTACGTTTTAGACGGTTCGGCATTCGAATTTCGCGCGCGGCGCTTGGTTGGCGCGCCTCCCGAAAAAAATAGCACCTTAAATATCGTTTTTCTCGAAAACTATCGGAGCACCAATTCTAAAACTGTGCAATGTTATAGCACTAATTATAAAGTAAGTTTTGGCCAAGTTTCATGATTCTTGCTCACTGGGGGGGGAGCGTGAACTTGACCCCCCCCCACACTTTCAAACGCCCATATCTCGGGAACTAAAAGAGCACTAATTCTAGTACTTGGCAAATCGATAGCACTAATTGAGCACTAAATCCTGTCCAAGTTTCAGAATTAGTGCTCGAGTGGGGGGGGGGAGCGTGAACTTGACCCCCCCCCCCACTTTCAAACGCTAATATCTCGGGAACTTACAGAGCACTAATTCTAGTACTTGGCAAATCGATAGCACTAATTGAGCACTAAATCCTGGCCAAGTTTCAGAATTAGTGCTCGAGTGGGGGGGGGGAGCGTGAACTTGACCCCCCCCCACAAACAAATGCCATTATCTCGGGAACTATCGGAGCACTAATTCTAATACTTGACAAATCGATAGCACTAATTGAGCACTAAATCCTCACCAAGTTTCATAATTAGTGCTCGAGTGGGGGGGGGGACAGGTTCACGGACCTTAATTTAGGTCAGTATTTTTTAATGAGCTCACCTGTGTTATCATACGAGTACTCATGCCTAGAATTTATATTTTCACATCAAAGTCTTTCCACTAGTAGTGTTATTGGAGCACGTTCAAGTAAATTAGGTTGGCCCATCAACAATGGTCTTTTTGTTGGCCTCGGCAAATTTTAACAGGTACAAATCTCGCCTATGTTACTATTTACAAGTAACACAGGTGAGGTTGTAAAAATCACTGGTGAGAAATTGAATTAAAATTACTTTAAAATGTTGGGGTTCTGTCATACATTTTGATGAACAATTATGTGGGCCTATGTATTTATTCATGGATGAATCTTCGTCGACAGGTTACATGTAATTGTATGTGTAGGCCTATCTATGTATTTTCAAGTAGTTTTTAAGTAGTCTTTAATAGTAGTTTAATAGTATCAAGTGGTCTTTAATAATCTATATTAATTTATTATCAGTGAGGTCACCCTGAACTTGTGACAGTTCAACTTTGGTGAATATCAAGGTAATTATGTATGGGCAAATCCACAACATGTAAAAATACGCAAGTACCCATTTCCTTGGAAGTTGAAGGCAAGATGATGAACAATCAAACAGATATTGCCAATTCTCTGAAGAACCACTATGCTAATATAGCAGAGACAATAATCACTGATTGAAGCGACTCAATAGATGACTGCCTTAATAGGTTGAATAAAGTACATGTATCAGGTGATGATGTAAAAATGCAACTGTCATTAATTTTACTAATGAAATGGAAGTTATGAAAATAATAGATAAATTAAAACTAAAATATACTACGGGATGGGATGAAATTCCTTCAATAGTAATTAAGAGTGCTAGTGCATGTATTGCTAGACCATTAGCTGAAATAATCAACTTTTCATTCATGACTGGACGGTTCCCCACTAAGGCGGCGTTAGCCACTATCAAACCCGTATACAGAAAGAAGGGTTGTGAGAAAGATATGACCAACTACCGACCACTCTCACTACTTCCAGTTTTTTCAAAGATTTTAGAACAGGCTTTTCTATATAGATTAAATGATTATCTGAACACTAATAAGTTGATTACAAGTAAACAACATGGTTTTCGAGAGAAATGTTCCACTGTAACAGCATCATATAACTTGGTACATTCAATTGTGAATGATTTAGAAAGCAGAAGAAAAACTGCTACACTAATGTGTGATTTATCGAAGGCTTTCGATACACTAAGCCATCAGAAACTTATAGCAAAATTAGACCACTATGGTATCACTGGAGTGGCTTAGAGTGGATCAAGTCCCATTTGTCTGGCAGGCATCACAGAGTTCAGCTAAATGAAAATGATAAATCCAACTGGTTAGATGTTAAACATGGAGTTCCGCAAGGGTCAATCTTGGGTCCCGTACTGTTCTCGCTGTATGTGAATGACCTGGAGGCAAATATGCCAGAGAATATATGTGACATCGTGCAATATGCAGATGACACAAGTGTAATAGTGAAAGGAAGAGATGAAGTAGACCTAATTGAAAATGCTAAAACTGTGTTGTATGAATTGGATAAATGGTTCGAGGCAAATGACTTGAAACTCAATGGTGAAAAGACCTGCCTGATTCGCTACCAACTGAAAGGTGGACTGAATCAGTTCAATATAGAATATAACACCTATGGAATCTGGAAGCGGTTGAAAAGTGTAGATTTTTAGGCATTGTAATAGACTATAAATTGAAATGGTCTCATCATGTTGATCAGCTATGTAAGAAACTCGCCTCATCTTGCTTTGCCCTACACACAGTAGCCAAACAAGTGAGTATTGACACCTGTAGAACAGTCTATTTTGCGAATGTTCAGTTACATATCCAGTATGGTATAACACTATGGGGAGCA
This sequence comes from Brachyptera putata, assembly GCA_907164805.1. NCBI lineage: Eukaryota > Metazoa > Arthropoda > Insecta > Plecoptera > Taeniopterygidae > Brachyptera > Brachyptera putata. The sequence goes on from OU015465.1 coordinate 28,774,392, forward strand.
TCTATAAAGGCGGACAATGTATTTAAATATCAAAAAAAAGCAATTCGAATAATATGTAGACTGAAATATAGAGAATCATGTAGGAATATGTTTTGTAGATTGAATATATTAACTGTGACTTACGTTGAATTCAAGTTGGATATTTAATACATATTATCGGAAAGATATAATCTCTTCTTATATTGATATTTAACCATTGTCTTTGAAAAACGAACATCTTTCACTGTTCATTTACTGTGACCATTCACTTTTCACTCATCTTCCGGGCATCCTACTCGTACAGCCTCCGAGACTCCTGGGACACCTCAGTTGGGGTCGGTGGTCCCATTTTGGCCTCCGTCACGTGTGAAATTCCCGGTTCGATGTTGCCACTTGTATTCGGTATGGTTGAAAGTCTCCTGGTCAAGCCGGCTTTGTTTATTCTATTCACCCTCGCCGTGGTGATCTTTCTGCTTTGGGCTCGTGCATAGCAGAAAACGCGAGCCTAATCTCGTTTCCAAACCACAATACCTAGAACACTAGAAAAAACTATGAGTGCCATGATTATGTACACCCAAAACCAGACATTGCTATTCATTGCCTTTTTTCCTTTTATTTCCTTGAGTTTAAGGAGCAAATTCCCAATCTTGAGACTAGTCTCTCTGTGGCCTGACTCACGCAAATCGTTCATTATGACTGAATCGTTCATTATGACTGAATCAAGAAGTTCTTCCTTCAATGTCTGGTGAGTCAGTGTCTCTATTTCGAGAGGACTTATTAACGTTGTTAATTTAGGTATGGATATTTTCAAATCAATATTCACATAAATGGAAGTTTTCCCATTTGTGAAAGGAAAAATCGTAAATTCACTGCTCGATAGCAAACAGTTTGCTTTCCCGACAAGTACTCCTGTCCTTGAAATTTTATATTCTGAGTGGGTACTTGTGGAAGCATTTCCTGCTGCTCTGCACTCCTCTATCATGTTGGTTTCTTTAAATACACTATACACCCTTTGTTAAGTGAGTGTCCTGTGGCCACACTACACCACACAGTAAGCACGATATCTGTAATGAATTTTGAGAGTCTAAATAAATTGGTGTGTTTCGATAGATTTTGATAACGGTACCACACTGTGACAACCTCTACGCCTACTACCAACAAAGCTAAGAATTTCTGGGTCTTAGATTATACTGGTTTTGGTTGTCACTGGTAGCGACTTCCTCAGCAATTTTCTGGAAGTAAGTGCCTTCAGGTACCCACTCTTCACCTGATACATTACAAGATGATATGTCACGTGATTCATCAACTGTTACATCTGATGAGATGTCTTCGGTGGCGTCAGCCGGTAGATCTGTCGTGGTATCACCGTGCTGATCACCTATCAACACCTCCGGAACATCCTCACCCCTGGTACTCACTGGACTGGAAGGAGGAGCTTCGTCCACTGTTATTTGTGGCAGTGCTGAAAGAGATTGTGAATTTTCTGGTGGCAGCTGCATTTGCTGCGGAGGTCCTGTCACCGATTGTTTTACTGCAGATTCTTCACTCTCTACTTCCATACTTAACTCACTGTCTCTCCTTCCACGGTCGGATCTTCCTCGACGCCTAGCCTTCGGAGGAATTTTGCGGCAAGGCTTAATTCTATTGGCATGAACAATTGTATCCTTACCGGCTCCGAGTTGAAGTTTGTAATTCACATCGCCTATGCGCTCTAGTATGGAATATGGTCCCACCCAGGGCTTGATAAGTTTCTTTGTTACTCCCTTCTTTACCACAGGCCGATGCAAATATACTAACTGTCCTACATCGTAGAATACTTCCTTCGTTCCCTTGTCATAATACTTTTTCTGTAGGTCGGTAGTCGTTTGATTGTTTTTCCTAACTAGCTCATATGCCTCATTCAACCTATCGGCCAACTGCTGTTTCTTTTCGGAATCCTGCCTTGCTATTCTAGGCTCCATAACATCGTCGAATGGCAGTCTCATTTCACTACCAAAAAGGAGGAAATGAGGAGTAAACCCGGTGACTTCGTTCCTCGTACTCCTGTACGCCATCCTGTGCAGAACTCCTGTGCTCCTGTGCTCATACTCCTGTGCAGAAGTACGCCAGGACAGCGTAGGGTACGAACAAGTCCCAGTCCTTCTGACTCTTATCGGTATATTGAGCTATACTATTGGTTAGTGTCTGATGTAGCCTTTCCACCCTGCCGTTCGATTGCGGGTGATAAGGCGTTGTCTGGATCTTTCTTATCTTCAGAAGTTTACATGTTTCTAACATAAGGGATGATACAAAATTTCTACCCTGATCTGTGACTAATCTTTTAGGGGTGCCAAAACGTGTAACTATCTTAGTCACGAATTCCCTAGCTATGGTTTCCGCGGTTTGATCGGGAATCGGTATGGCTTCACAATACCGTGAAAAATAATCTATGAAGGAAAGTATATAACGGTTCCCGTCCTTGGTCAAGGGTAACGGTCCCATCACATCCATTGATACCTGATCGAACGGGTACATAGTGGGTTCATGCTGACCCATCGGTACCGTTACTCGATGACCTGATTTTCTACGAGCGCAACCATCGCACTCCAGGACATACTTCTCTATGTGCCTTAACATCGTTTTCCAAAAATACCGTTCTTTAATTATGTCTTGTGTCCTCTTTATTCCCTGATGTCCACTAAAGACGGTGTCGTGGTGGTGCTTTATGATGTCGAAAGTCATCTTTTGAGGGATTACTATCCTCCACTTACCTTTTTTCACAAAGTGCAGGAGATCGTCATCATCCATTCTGTAATAACGGGCAGCGTCTGTGCCTATCCCTTCGATAAGCTCGATGCAGAAAGCGTCTTGTTGCTGTGCTTGTAATATAACGTCCCGGCTCATGAGTGGAACATATATTTCGTTTTGAGCAACAACATTCACCTGACGGCTTAATGCATCGGCATTGGTGTGCTTCTTACCTGGCTTATGAGTAACCGTGAAATCAAACTCTGATAATCGGATTGCCCATCGAGTTAGCCTTGAAGATGGATCCTTCAGGCTGAGAAGCCATCTTAGAGCAGCGTGGTCTGTCAGCACTTCGAATTTTCTACCATACAAGTAGCATCTAAAGTACTTGGTAGCCCAAACCACTGCTAGAAGTTCCCTTCCGGTGGTACTGTAATTTGTCTCCGCCTTATTTAGCTGACGGGACGCGTAGCAAATGGGTCTTTCCTGCCCATACTTACGTTGAGATAATATCGCGCCTATAGCAGTACCGCTTGCATCCGTCGAGAGTATAAAAGGTTCATTGAAATCAGGATAGACAAGTATTGATTCGCTACATAAAAAGTTTCTAAGCTTATCGAAAGCTTCTTGTTGTTCCCTCTCCCATGAGAACCGTTCACCCTTCCGCGTGAGAGTTGTCAAGGGCTTGGCAATATCCGCGAAGTTAATTATGTACCTTCTGTAGTAACCTGCGAGACCAATGAACGCCTGTACATCCTTTATACACTTTGGCACTGAATAGTTCTCAATAGCGCTAAGCAATCTAGGGTCTGGTTTTATTCCCTCTTTTGTCACTACATATCCTAAGTAGTTGACCTCATCAACAGCAAAAACACATTTATTCGGTTGAATCTTCAAATTAGCTTCTTTCAATCTACAAAATACCTTACGCAAGCTCTCAACGTGCTTCACGATTGTAGGACTATATACAATGATATCGTCTAAATAGACCATGCAGTCTATACCTTTTAACCCTATCAGAACCTGGTCCATTAGTCTGCTAAATGAGCTAGGAGCTCCCACCAACCCGAAAGCCATCCTGTTGTAATGGAAGTGCCCTAAGTTGGGTACACTAAAACCTGTTTTTTCCTTATCCTCTTCTCGGATCTCTATCTGATGGTATCCGGACGCCAAATCTAAAGTGGTAAAATATTTCCCTGATCCTAGATGATCTAACGTATCTGTAATGTTAGGCAAGGGGTATGCATCACCCTTGGTCACCGCATTAAGACCTCTAAAATCTGTACAAAACCTCCATTTCGGGGTTCCATCAGGGCTTTTCTTCGGCACTATCACGATTGGTGCGCACCAAGGTGAGTCCGATCTACTTATGACACCTGACTTCAACATGTCCGTTATGTGCTCTTTAACTATTCCTGTTTGGGTCTGGGGGAGCCTGTACATAGCTTTTCTAATCGGTCTGGCATCACCGGTTTCTATCTTATGCTTAATTTTGCTAGTACATCCAATTGTCTCCCCTTGGTCATGAAACAACACATGAAACAACATCTTGAACTCCTGAAGAACTGATACTATCATGTCCTTGTCCCTCGTTCCAAGATGCTCAAGCTTCTGATGAATTAATTCCTCAAACTCATCATCAACTTTGGGTTTACCGACTCCTGCCGTAACCCTGCTTACCTTGTGAATGTGTTGATTAGCTTTGAGGCCCTCTGCAGTCCCAAGTAGCAGATTTCTCTCTAACTTTACTTCCTCTAAGCTCGTATTCACAACTTTCATCATGACCTCGTTGTTTGACTGTCTGTCAGTGACAACACGAGCCACCAACACTCCGTGTTCTCGTAGCTCCACTGGTTCAACAACCAGTTCTCTCGGAATAGCTCCACCACCTTTGTTTTCTAACCTACCAAACACGATGCACTCACTACGTCCAGGTAGTATCATCTCTCTAGCGTTAGAAATACTCCATTCACCTGGAGCAGCATCATTCAACTGCTGGGCACTCCCCAAAACTCTCTCCTGCCCTTCTTGAGCTGACACTGAGGTGATCAATCCCGTATCAGGCTCTTGTGGCGATCGTCGAGACTTCGGATAAGGATTATGTCCTGGCGGACGTCCCTGGGTGCTCTCAGACTTAAAATTATATGATACTTGTCCATTAGCAAATCGTAGCTCTTCCCGTGCTAAATCGATGATCGTTTTCCTACTCTTGAGGAAATCAAGGCCTAAAATTCCAGCGTGTTGCATGTCCATGTTGGCAACATGGAAAATACATTCGTGCTCTACGTCGCTCAATACAAACGTAACTAGTTTGGTACCTAATATGTCTATGTTACTTCCGGTTACGCCCCTGGCAGTCGTAAGACATTTGTCAAGTGTGCCAGACCCAATGCATGGACGTAATATTGATATAGTAGCTCCGGTATCCACAATGAGCTGGTGGATTTCACCGTCGATTATAACATCTAATAATAATTCTCCTACCGCTTGGTTCCGTACGTTGGGCACTAGCACTGACTCTGTCTTGACTGCCATAAGTTCGACGGTCGGGCTTTCGACGAACTTTACGCGTTTGGGTTATCACCCTTTGGCCTACCGTTCCTACTCCAGCAATCTGCGGCGAAGTGACCCTTTCTTTTGCATTTGTGGCACACCCTGTCAACTCTGTACCCCTTTCCTGATGTTGGTTTTCCCGTTGTCACCTGACCATAAGGCTTGCTGCTGCCTTTCTTGCTATAGCAGTCTTTCTGGGTATGTCCTACCTTACCGCATGCAAAGCAAGTAACAGGCTTAACCCTTGTGTAGTACACAGGCTTGGAGTCTTCGGTTTTTACTTGTTTGAAGTTGTTGGTATCATCGTTACTGACAGTGACAGCAATATCAACGGCTTCCTTAAGTTTAGCCGGCATTCTATACCGTACCTGTTGTCCGGGATTACCACACAGTCCTGCGACAAAAGCTGCCAGCAACCTTCGTTCACCTTCCTCATCGATAACCTTTTGGATCTCTGGGTTGTCAACTTTTCGGATAGTCCGAAGTGAAAGTTGCTTGCATCGGTCAGCAAAAGCCTGAACTGGTTCTGAGCTACCTTCCTTCATTGTGGCTGTAGGCGCGTATTTTTAAAAATACTGTTTCAAAGTATAGATTAATTATGGACTAACGGTATTAGATTAGGGAAAGAGCCGAGCGATCCACAGGATCCCCAAATTATTCAATATCAAGCCATAATAAATGATGAAATAATTTGAGTAATGCAATTGAGAATGTATGGGTTTTTATGGGTTTTTCAGTTTTTGGAAAAGAATGTATAAGTAGATATAGCATTCTTTTTTTTAAGAGGGGAGCTGTGATGTAGGGCGCTCATTCTCAATCATTTCCAATCTAGGTTGGCTTTTGGCTAAATTGATTTGAGTGCTTTTATGAAAGGTATACAATAGTTGTTGCATCTTGATACAACACCTGATGCATCGGACTATTGTACAGCACTACGCATAATATTGCGTATTGAGTGAAATGTCAGCATTCCTCAACTTTTTCCACTAACTTACTTTTGAAGCCGACTACACTCGATCGAAGTCTACTGACGAGTGTATATTGTTAACGCTGCATAAAGATCACGAATGATCGCCCTCAGTAAACTGGTATAAGCTGGAGTGATAGGATGTACCAATGTAAGTAAATTTGAGAATATATTTAATTTTAGTTTTAATAACAATTGTGTTTGCGTATTATTTCGAACCCCCATGTAAAATCATGACATATATATCAATATTCAATGACCTTCATTAAAGTTTTCCCTTGAGTTTGAAATTTAAAAATCTATCAATAAAATCATGATCATATTTGTCAGATGTTGCTTTCCCACTGCATAACACTCTTTTCTCATCTTTTAATCTTTTGAGTTCGGATATTTTCAATTTTGTAACTCGGCCAATTTTTTTTACGTATGAACAGGTGAGTTTGCAACCATAGTAATTTCATGAAATAACATCAACATATCTTTTGGAATGATTACAATATATTTTATCCATATTTTTACCTGTCCCACGCCTCCACTCCAACTGTGTTACTCACTATACCCTCGCATATTGCCCACAGATCTCGCTACTGTATTCATTTGCATTGACCTTTCAAAATGAAGTGACCAGTGATCGTACTCCTAATTTCATCGGAAGCTTCATTTTCATGCTATAATTTAGGTCAGTATTTTTTAATGAGCTCACCTGTGTTATCATACGAGTACTCATGCCTAGAATTTATATTTTCACATCAAAGTCTTTCCACTAGTAGTGTTATTGGAGCACGTTCAAGTAAATTAGGTTGGCCCATCAACAAACGAGCGGGTCGGTAGAGTAAATTTAGAGTTCAAGCCGCGCCCCGTTCGGTCACTCAACATATAAACAAATAACTCAACATTTTAGCAATGTTGCGGTGGCTCTGCCGTATGTCGCTCGCTTTTGGTCGCGAAGGTCACCAGTTCGAATCCCGCTTTAAGTATCTTTTTTGTTTTCATGAAATGATGTTTTTGATAATGTTCTACTATCCTTCTCTATTTTCTGAAAACCTAAAAAATATATGTAGTTATATTTGTCGTAAGAATTATTATTACGGTACGAGGAATTGGTTAGGGCAGAGATAAGCTATAATGGTTAGGGTTAGGTGGGTTAGGTTTTTGTCTTCTTGAATTGAAGAGAAGCTATATGGTTAGGGTTAGATGGGTTAGGTTTTTGTCTTTTTGAATGTTAAAAGACTAAACTTTCATTCTTGGTGTTTTGGGCAAAAATAGACAACAATTTGACGTTTACTGAAACGCGGGAAACGATACCTAAAACACGACTGTGATTGGTCGAACGGGGCGTGGCTTGAACTCTAAATTTACTCCACCGACCCGCTCGTATCAACAATGGTCTTTTTGTTGGCCTCGGCAAATTTTAACAGGTACAAATCTCGCCTATGTTACTATTTACAAGTAACACAGGTGAGGTTGTAAAAATCACTGGTGAGAAATTGAATTAAAATTACTTTAAAATGTTGGGGTTCTGTCATACATTTTGATGAACAATTATGTGGGCCTATGTATTTATTCATGGATGAATCTTCGTCGACAGGTTACATGTAATTGTATGTGTAGGCCTATCTATGTATTTTCAAGTAGTTCTTAAGTAGTCTTTAATAGTAGTTTAATAGTAGCAAGTGGTCTTTAATAATCTATATTAATTTATTATCAGTGAGGTCACCCTGAACTTGTGACAGTTCAACTTTGGTGAATATCAAGGTAATTATGTATGGGCAAATCCACAACATGTAAAAATACGCAAGTACCCATTTCCTTGGAAGTTGAAGGCAAGATGATGAACAATCAAACAGATATTGCCAATTCTCTGAAGAACCACTATGCTAATATAGCAGAGACAATAATCACTGATTGAAGCGACTCAATAGATGACTGCCTTAATAGGTTGAATAAAGTACATGTATCAGGTGATGATGTAAAAATGCAACTGTCATTAATTTTACTAATGAAATGGAAGTTATGAAAATAATAGATAAATTAAAACTAAAATATACTACGGGATGGGATGAAATTCCTTCAATAGTAATTAAGAGTGCTAGTGCATGTATTGCTAGACCATTAGCTGAAATAATCAACTTTTCATTCATGACTGGACGGTTCCCCACTAAGGCGGCGTTAGCCACTATCAAACCCGTATACAGAAAGAAGGGTTGTGAGAAAGATATGACCAACTACCGACCACTCTCACTACTTCCAGTTTTTTCAAAGATTTTAGAACAGGCTTTTCTATATAGATTAAATGATTATCTGAACACTAATAAGTTGATTACAAGTAAACAACATGGTTTTCGAGAGAAATGTTCCACTGTAACAGCATCATATAACTTGGTACATTCAATTGTGAATGATTTAGAAAGCAGAAGAAAAACTGCTACACTAATGTGTGATTTATCGAAGGCTTTCGATACACTAAGCCATCAGAAACTTATAGCAAAATTAGACCACTATGGTATCACTGGAGTGGCTTAGAGTGGATCAAGTCCCATTTGTCTGGCAGGCATCACAGAGTTCAGCTAAATGAAAATGATAAATCCAACTGGTTAGATGTTAAACATGGAGTTCCGCAAGGGTCAATCTTGGGTCCCGTACTGTTCTCGCTGTATGTGAATGACCTGGAGGCAAATATGCCAGAGAATATATGTGACATCGTGCAATATGCAGATGACACAAGTGTAATAGTGAAAGGAAGAGATGAAGTAGACCTAATTGAAAATGCTAAAACTGTGTTGTATGAATTGGATAAATGGTTCGAGGCAAATGACTTGAAACTCAATGGTGAAAAGACCTGCCTGATTCGCTACCAACTGAAAGGTGGACTGAATCAGTTCAATATAGAATATAACACCTATGGAATCTGGAAGCGGTTGAAAAGTGTAGATTTTTAGGCATTGTAATAGACTATAAATTGAAATGGTCTCATCATGTTGATCAGCTATGTAAGAAACTCGCCTCATCTTGCTTTGCCCTACACACAGTAGCCAAACAAGTGAGTATTGACACCTGTAGAACAGTCTATTTTGCGAATGTTCAGTTACATATCCAGTATGGTATAACACTATGGGGAGCATCTATAAAGGCGGACAATGTATTTAAATATCAAAAAAAAGCAATTCGAATAATATGTAGACTGAAATATAGAGAATCATGTAGGAATATGTTTTGTAGATTGAACATATTAACTGTGACTAGTCTGTATATACTTAGTGTATTACTGTTCAAATGGGATAATCCTGAATTATTCGAAGCAAATTCTGAAATGCATGGGCACTTCACACGAGGCAGGGATAACTTCAGATTGAAGAATGTGTCATATAAGATTGCGGATAGAGATCCTATAAATGTCGGAGCATACCTTTTCAATAACCTACCAACCATTCTCAAACAGCAAAGCAGAACAAGGATAAATTATAAAAGGAAATTACAAAGTTTTTTAGTTACCCATACATTTTATAATATCGACGAATTCATCCAAGCGGCCAAACATTGCAATTGTACGTACTGTATTAATTTTATAAACTTGACACCTTGAATGTATTTTTATTTCTGACAGAGCAGCTCAAAACTCAACTTCTGCTGCTATTTTATTATATATGTGTAAATTTTACTAATGACTTTGTAATGTAAGTACTCTCACATTTTATTCATATGTATAACTATGACAATTTTCAATACTCGTACAGATTTATTTTATGAATCAATGTGCACATGAGTGATTGTACATGTACAATAATGAAATAAATGTATTATTATTATTATTATTATTATTATTCCCGTCCATGTTATTAAGCATTGTATTTCAATATACAGGTATTTAAGATTGACTCACGGTTAGCTGCAGTGACTGTGGCGTTGGCTAACCTAACACGCCGAGCCGCCAAGCGGTCTGTCGCAGGATCAGGATTGAACCTTAGACAATACTCGTTCAATCTTTCTGCGGCAGTTGGACGCCTATAAACTGCAATACAACATTGTTTCTATATAATTTCCTCTTCGATTGGGTTCGTTGCCCAACAATGGAATTGTTATTATCATTTCAATATGATCTTAGTGTTTCGTATGAGGCAACAATGGCTCAAAATCAGAATTTAAATGAAAAGAAATACAGATGATACAGATATATTATAGTCTTGGATACGTAATGCAATACTTCAAATAATTTATATATTTGAAAGTTAAGGTCAAAAACCTACATACTAGGGTTACTCAGGAAAATCAGCAGAAAGAAAGTGTCGACGACTTATATAGGACAACGCCTCGGGCGTTGTGAGAAACCAGATATTCGTATACCGGCTTAGTAATATACGTGTAAACAATATAAATATATTGATTTTGAAACTTCCTGGGCCCAGTTATTTCTACCGTGGAAGGTATATTTTATTACTTTCTTTGTAACTATATGCACATATGGTGGTTTCATAGAAATGAGAATTAGCCAACAGTATACATACTTTGCGTTGTCGTCACGGAGAGATCGGGCAGTACTGCCGGGGCCGTGCCAGCAAACCGTTCTGCTGCTGCTCGATCCCTCTCTCTTTGACGGCGAACCAAGTAGGCTGAAGGAATCGAAGGGAAAAATCGATTTTTATATAAAACGTTTCGATATATCTGAAGTTCAGTATGGGTACCGGTTGAAAAAACGTTGTATTATTATTAAAATGAAAGTGGATGAAATATATAATTACCATGGAAAGTTTGGCCCGGCAGGATTTCCTCCAATGCATCGGGTGCAACTGAAATGGAGCATAGACATTAGGATACTGAAGGTTATTCTTCATACCGAAGATTATTGGCATCAGAAACATTTCATCACAAAACCTATTTACCACACATATCATAGTCAAAACATATTTACCATTGATTGGATTGACGACTTGTTCCGGCAGGATTTCCTCCAATGCATCGGGTGCAACTGAAATGGAGCATAGACATTAGGATACTGAAGGTTATTATCGTAGAGATGCTACAATGATTCGGAATTAAATTACATTGTTCGAAAATGATCTTCATATTTCATGTCGATCTGTTATGACCCTTCAGCGATATAAAGCGTGAAATACTTCAAGATGTAATTACCTTCCACTCCATTGAGACCTTGCAACATGAAGTGCAAGTCTCCGTTGTCTTGCAAGAGAGCGTGTTCTGTGGAAAAATGTTATATTTTCTCAATTTTGAATCATTTTCTGTCCGCCCATATATGTTCTCGCTATTTAGGGCATACCTGACTATCTTGCGGTCTGCATGAGTGATAATATAGGGCCAATGTGCCTAAATCTTTTCTACATAAGACGTAATGAACAACTAATACTCGACTCTCATAATTCAATTATATTTGCATGGTTCTATTTGGTCATTGTTGTATGTTTTCTCCTACCAACTGAACTCATTCTACGTTGTAGAAATCTTTAAATACGAACAACGGAATTCGATGGGTTTTTTCCATCATTATTTCAATGTCCTTCTTTGCGTTGTTGAGGAAAAGATGATGAATTCAAAAAAAAATACGGAAAAGGTCATTATGATTCAAATAGTGGTGGATTTGTTGATCAAGTGGTCAGTAGCGGATTAGCAATTGCTATTTTCCTTGGGTACGTATGGTATTTTTGTACCCCAATTAATAATTAGCATATATTCATTCATCATAAAACGCAGTCCAAATGAAATTATTCTATAAGGATCAGGAGGCCGGTACAGTAATCCATAACACAGCCTTATTTCTATCCGATGAACCAATTTACATTGTAGATGGCACTGTGTCGATGTCATACTTTGACTTCAAACCTAGCTATACGACGGAAGGAATATGAACTTGTTGTTTTTTTCTGACCCGGTTTCTTGTTTTGTGACTCATACTAGTGATCAATTGTGTTATCAATCGATATTATCAGCCATAGTATATTATCCAAATAAATCAAATTTGAATTATCCACTTACGTTGAACATTGTCTAGTTCGTCCAACTCCACTATTAGAACTCCTTCATCACCATCACTGTCATCATCACCATGATCATCATCATCATCACCATGATCATCATCATCATCACCATCACCCTGACCATGATCATCATCATCATCATCACCATGACCATGACCATGATCATCATCATTATCATCGTCATCGTCATCATCGTCAACGGGCACAAGATTTCGCAAAACGATGGCGTCATCATCTTCATCATCATCATCATCGTCATCGGGCACAAGATTCCGCAAAACGTTGTCGTCATCGTCTTCATCGTCGCTGTTGTCGAGGTATGGAATATTAGGCCTATCCACGGGAAAATAATATTCCTCAACATTCTGCGCAACATGGCACAATTCCGAGAGGAATTCCTCCACTCTCAGCGTGCCATTGTCCAGCCTTGCAGTGGCGTTATTTATTCTGTTGTCCTGATGGGCGTATCGAGGCCTTTGGATGGGCAATGCAACGATATTATTCTCAATTCTTGTCCACTGCAACTCGAATTGTGCTTCTAAAGCAACCAAGTTCTCTGCAAAATGCATAATACATTGTGTCATGACGACCTATCAAGATGTCAGCATTGGGTAAACATTTGACATGAACACACATAATTATAATTATATATAAATGTATATATTGTGGCGAGTCTAGAGGCCCTGGATAATGTCTATCTAAGAGGTGGTGATAAGCTTATTGGATTGACATTATTTAGAGGCTGTGAAAAGACAGTAATGTATGATTTGTATTATTGGTGTTTCGAATTCTGAATGAGTTTTGTAATAATTGAGTTTGTTAATGAAGAAATTGAAAAGAATAAATGAATACGTATTTGAATACGTTTCAATATATATATATATATATATATATATATATATATATATATATATATATATATATATATATATATATTGTAACCCGTCATTTACTCATTTTACCCACTACCTAATTACCTACCCCTGACCCTACGCCACAGTAATGTATTTAGTTGAGGGGTTGGCCGTGAGGGCCTTCGACAGAGTTGTTATTCGAGACCCGGTTAGGTCAGTTGTATCTTGGGGACGCGTAAGGACGTACGCGACCAAGCGAGAAGAGAGTTTTGAGTATTGTTGTTGGTGATTAACGGCAGTGCCGGAATTCTATTACTACTAGCACGGGTTTATTGATTTCCAGTTGTTGAATTGTTGTATATTGTTATCTTTATTCGTTATATGCAAATAACTTGAATATTATCTGCGTCTAGAAGTGTTTGATGTTAGTTTGACCATAATATGGCAATATCGAGTGTTTGGCTGTGAAGTGGAGTCATTCACCGAGGCGTATAGCGTGTGGTCCAAATCGACGTCATCATACCCCTTTCCCCCGCCCCTAACTCGACGCATCATCGGTGTTCGTCCTCAACAACGGCCTCGACCGTGGAAACCACGGACAAGAGCGGACAAGCACGTCAGTTGGTTTGCATATTATTTTCATTTTCTAAATAACATTATCAACTTGTTTGTTTTTTTTATGTTTATGTATATTATTGTTGCATTGAAGTAATGCCATTGAACAGTGTCTAGTTGGTCTTATTAATATTCACGGAGATTATTCAATATTCCCAATTGCAAGGCGACCTGTTTGATTATTGTATTTTGTTATTGTGTTTTGTTATGATATTTTGTTATTGTATTTTGTTATGGAATTTTGTATTATTTCGAGAATATAGCCGTCTTGTTTCCATTATTATTTTCGAGATTTCGTTATTTTCTCTTGAACTTTCAAATAACGTGGCGCCCTATACTTTCCCTTTACCCCTCCCCCCCATCACCACTAGTGCAGCGGCACCCCGACTACCATCGAGAAGACGTCACAAAATTGGCGCCCAACGTGGGGCATTTAAACATTGAATTACAATTACAAATATCCTGATTACACGAAATAAGATGGATTATACTAGGCTGACACGTGACGAGATTGAGTACGAGTTGAAAATTCGAGGCGTGACAGATGTGTCAACAGTGGGCGAGATGAAGAAGTTACTTGCCTCTCTGTTGAAACTTGAACAGGCGGGACGTTCGCTAGGACCCATTCATACAACTTTGGACCCTACTGAAGAGCTGACGGTCTGCCAAACCAAGTTGACTGACTTGAAGTTAGGGGTAGAGTCTTTCGCTGGTACCACTCGAGCGGACACTGATTACCGTCGGTTGGATGTACGCCTAGCGCATTTGTTGCGCCGATTAGAAAGGATTAAACCAGATGATGAGACGGTCTCGACTACTAAATCTACCCTGATTCAAGGAACCGTAGCTATTTTCTTAAGTTTGTCTGGCAAGATTACTAGTAGTACTGGACATGACGAGTCTCAGACTCACGAGTCTGACAGTGAAGAGGAACGAAACATTCGCGAGCTGGCTAACAGACTAGTTAACCTTAGGAGGAGTGTTGACCATGCCGCTCCAGGAAATGGAGTTATTCGAAAACAAATTCCTGTGATCAAGTGGGGAGTTACATTTTCGGGGGATGGCCATGGACTAAGTGCAAACGCTTTTCTTGAGCGCGTAGAGGAGTTGAGGGAAGCACGCAATGTCCCACCAGAGGATTTATTTTCCTCAGCGATTGATTTTTTCACCGATTCGGCTTTAATCTGGTTTAGGGCAGTGAAGAAGGATCTCCAGTCGTGGGTGGGATTATCCAAATCCTTGAAAAGCGAGTTTCAACCGGTAGACTACGAAGAGAACTTGTGGGATGAAATCCGTGCAAGGACCCAGGGTAGTGAAGAGAAGGTTGGTCTTTATTTAGCCGTGATGACCAATTTGTTTTCGCGTCTCGCAAAACCCCCGACCGAAGAAGAGAAATTGAAGATTCTATTACGAAATTTATTACCGTATTACACGAATCGTCTCTGTCTTCATCCTGTCAATTCCGTAAGGGAGCTTTCATCGATCACCCGTATTTTAGAAGAGAGTAAGATACGAATGGAGAAGTTCAGGCCTCCTCCATCCCGAAGGAAAGATTGTTTGGAACCAGACCTCGCTTATCATGCTCGACCTAGACCTCACCTAGCAGAATGTGATGTTCAGAAGCCAAGGGGAGATGCAAGTCCTGCTTTTCTGTCAGATAAATCTGCGTGCTGGAATTGTGGCGATCGAAACCACAGGTTTAACCGTTGCCCAGAAGAACCTAAGGTTTTCTGTTGGACTTGCGGAAAGAAAACAGTCACTAGATACACCTGTCCCTTGTGTTCTGGTCGCGATTCGGGAAACGACAACGCAAGGCGATAAGTCGGTCATCGTCCTCTGCGCATGCCCGCAATGGACCGGCTGCCAAAGATGAATGGTTAACTTGGCTTGACACCGTAACGATAAGTACGTTATCTACACGATTAGGGCACATTCTTGCCGCAGTTCGAGGTGACGAACGACCGTATCTCCGGGTGAAGATTTGGGAGAGAGATGTTGGGTCTATTGGATTCAGGCGCTTCGCGGACCATATTGGGAGGAAGTGGCTGGGAATTCGTGAAAAATCCCAATCTTTTGCTCAGTCGCGTAGATACTGCGGTAGCGAAACTAGCAGATGGTCACCGTTGTGATATTTTGGGGAGTGTCGCGTTGCCCTTGGAGTTAGAGGGCCAAATGCGAATTATCTCCGTCTTAGTAGTACCGTCAGTGACAACGAGCCTCATTTTGGGTTGGGATTTTTGGAAAACCTTCAAAGTGATACCAAACTTGGATCAGGGGGCGTGGATGTTTGATTCTCACCTCGACGGACCAACGGTAGCCACGACAGAAACCTCGACCGAATTCCTAAATCAAGAACAAAGCTACGCACTTGAGGCAATGTTGAGTAAACACTTACCGGACGATGAGCAGGGCCAACTCGGCTGTACTACCTTAGTGGAGCACTATATCGACACCGGTGACTCTGCACCGATAAAGCAACGTTACTATCCTGTTTCGCCAATCGTTCAGCGTCAAATAAATGTTGAGTTAGACGAGATGCTGAGGAGCGGAGTAGTGGAGCCATCAAACAGTCCGTGGAGCTCACCTCTCTTGCTCATAGCGAAACGTGATGGTAAATCGTATAGATTCTGTGTAGATTTCAGGAAACTGAGTGCGGTCACGAAGAAGGACGCGTACCCGTTGCCGTACGTCACTGCTATACTCGATCAGCTACGTGATGCACGAGTTATATCCACGCTAGATTTGAAATCAGCTTACTGGCAAGTGAAGGTGGAGGAATCCAGTAAGGAGAAGACCGCGTTTGCTGTCCCCGGTCAAGGATTATACCACTTCCGACGTATGCCGTTCGGATTACACAATGCTCCGGCGACCTGGCAGAGGTTGATTGACCGCGTACTGGGTCCCGAATTAGAGCCTCATGTCTTCGTATACTTAGATGACGTAGTCATAATTACCCCCACCTTCGATCAACATTTGGGGATTTGGAGAGAGTGATCAGCAAATTGCAGATGGCTGGTCTCTCCTTAAATCGAAACAAGTGTCAATTTTGTCGCTCTAGCCTGAAGTATCTGGGTTATATTGTCGATAAAGATGGACTCCATGTTGATCCCGAAAAGGTTTCATGTATACTTAATTATCCAACTCCGACAAGCGTGACCGAAGTCAAGCGGTTTGTTGGTTTGGCAAGTTGGTACCGGAGATTCATTGCTAACTTCGCTACTAAAATGGCCGCCCTGAATGAGCTAACGAAAGGAACCCGGAAGAATAGTAAGAAGAAAGCATTTTTCTGGGGTCCTGAACAAGAAGACTCGTCCAGAAAAATTCAGAAGGACCTTGTTGAAGCGCCTCTCCTCACCTGCCCGGCATTTGACCTTCCTTTTACAGTTCAGACGGATGCCTCCTAGGTTGGACTAGGGGCCGTGATCTCGCAAGAACTTCCCGATGGAGAAAAGGTAGTTGCATATGCAAGTAGGAGTTTGACTAAAGCTGAACGTAACTACTCTACCACCGAGCAGGAATGTCTAGCGGTAGTGTGGGCAATTGAAAAGTTCCGTCCCTACCTGGAAGGGGCTAGCTTCACCGTCATAACCGACCATCATTCATTGATATGGCTTCACAATTTGAAGGACCCTCGTGGCCGTCTTGCACGATGGGCAGTGCGCCTTCAACAGTATACTTTTAAAATTGAGCATAGACCAGGGAAGAACCACGCGGTTCCCGACGCCTTGTCACGGGCATTTTCTCTGTCTCTCATAAAGGTGGAAGAACAGGACCGTGATCCTTGGTATTGTCGTATGGTTGAACGGGTGGAGACCGAACCGCAAAAATACCCTAATTGGAGACTCCACGATGGAAATTTGTACAAACACGTCATCGACCGACGGCGAAGTCTACTACCTAGACCAGACGATCAGGAGTGGAAATTGATCATACCAAAGAGTTTGAGAGACAAAGTGCTTGAAGAGTGCCATGATAGGCCCACTGCTGGTCATCTAGGGGCTTTCAAAACGATCAAGAGGGTTGCAGAGCATTATTATTGGCCGGGAATGGCATCGGACATATCACGCTACGTACGACACTGCAAGATATGTCTCCAATTGAAGCCAGAACAAGTCAAGCCAGCAGGGCTAATGGGAGGTCAGAGGGTAGTGAGTCAACCATGGCAAATGGTATCTACGGATTTGATGGGACCGTTTCCAGCTTCGACAAAACAGAACCGTTTCCTCTTAGTGGTCGCGGATACTTTCACAAAGTATGCTCTAATGTTTCCTCTGCGTCAGGCCACGGCACAGGCTGTTACTCGTCATTTAGAAGAAGACGTCTTCTTAATCTACGGCGCGCCTAAATACCTGATATGCGACAATGGAAAGCAGTATACGAGTGACATTTTCAAGAAAAAAAATGGAAGAATATGACTGCAAGATACTCTACAACCCTAACTACCACCCGCAATCTAATCCCACCGAAAGGATTAACCGAGTGCTGAAAACCATGATTGCAGCATATGTAAAAGACAACCACCGCCATTGGGATAAGCGGCTACCTCAGCTTGGCTATGCCATACGCACGGCTACGCACGAAGTAACCGGGTACAGCCCAGTTTACCTAAACTTTGGTAGACAGGTTACTTTGTCAGGATCGACCCACCCTGAAGTACCGGAAGAGGGTTTCGTCCCCCTAATCGGTTCAAGAGAAGCGAGAGGGAACCAGGTGAAAGAATTACCGACAATTTACGAAGAAGTAAAAGATCGGTTGCGAAGGAGCTACGAAAAGAACAGCCGCATCTACAACTTACGACGACGGCCCCTGGTATATCGAGAAGGAGATATAGTTTGGAAAAAGACGCAATACTTATCGGATGCGGCGAACTTCTTCTCTAGTAAACTCGCCCCGAAATATGTACAGTGCAGAGTGAAGAAGAAGATTTCGGATTTAGTCTACCAACTGATGGATGAATCAGGTAGGTCAGTCGGAAATTGGCATGTACGAGATTTGAAACCGAATCCTACGAACGATGACGAAGAAGCTGACGGTGGTGGTCCGTCATCCTAGAACCGGTGTAACTAACACCTTTCTAGGAGGAAAGAGGGAGATTTGTAACCCGTCATTTACTCATTTTACCCACTACCTAATTACCTACCCCTGACCCTACGCCACAGTAATGTATTTAGTTGAGAGGTTGGCCGTGAGGGCCTTCGACAGAGTTGTTATTCGAGACCCGGTTAGGTCAGTTGTATCTTGGGGACGCGTAAGGACGTACGCGACCAAGCGAGAAGAGAGTTTTGAGTATTGTTGTTGGTGATTAACGGCAGTGCCGGAATTCTATTACTACTAGCACGGGTTTATTGATTTCCAGTTGTGGAATTGTTGTATATTGTTATCTTTATTCGTTATATGCAAATAACTTGAATATTATCTGCGTCTAGAAGTGCTTGATGTTAGTTTGACCATAATATGGCAATATCGAGTGTTTGGCTGTGAAGTGGAGTCATTCACCGAGGCGTATAGCGTGTGGTCCAAATCGACGTCATCATACCCCTTTCCCCCGCCCCTAACTCGACGCATCATCGGTGTTCGTCCTCAACAACGGCCTCGACCGTGGAAACCACGGACAAGAGCGGACAAGCACGTCAGTTGGTTTGCATATTATTTTCATTTTCTAAATAACATTATCAACTTTTTTTTTTTTTTTATGTTTATGTATATTATTGTTGCATTGAAGTAATGCCATTGAACAGTGTCTAGTTGGTCTTATTAATATTCACGGAGATTATTCAATATTCCCAATTGCAAGGCGACCTGTTTGATTATTGTATTTTGTTATTGTGTTTTGTTATGATATTTTGTTATTGTATTTTGTTATGGAATTTTGTATTATTTCGAGAATATAGCCGTCTTGTTTCCATTATTATTTTCGAGATTTCGTTATTTTCTCTTGAACTTTCAAATAACGTGGCGCCCTATACTTTCCCTTTACCCCTCCCCCCCATCACCACTAGAGCAGCGGCACCCCGACTACCATCGAGAAGACGTCACAATATATATATATATATATATATATATATATATATATATATAAGTTATACAATATAAAGTTATATAATTTGAATTAATTCAGTGTAGCCATTTTTTTTCGTTTTTTTATATATTATGTGCTTTTTCTTATTTCTCACTAATCTTTTTCTTAATAATTAATTAATGGACTACACATTTTTTTTCTCTCTAGAATTAGCTCAATATTATCATTATCTGTTGTACCATTCACTAATTTGTTATATTTGTTGTTATTATTTTCTATTCTGTGTCTGTAGGCAACCTTTATTACAAGGCAGAGTCTTTATTTTATTTCAATAAGGAATTTATATATATAGGCCTATATATATATATATATATATGGAATGATTTTTGAACAGTTTTAAATCAAACCATCATAATAACCTACTGATGGTTAATCAGAAAGCTATTGAAATAATATGTATAAATGCATAGAGCCTTCTCATATTCATGTGTATATATAGCGAGTATTTAGCACAATTGGTGTTTTTATACTGTATATAGCCCGAACAATAGTTTCCGGTTCAATACCTGTAGCGCCTCTATTGTAGGCCTATTCATCGTATTGATTTCAATCAATTGACAAAAAGTATAAAAATTATTTCCGGCAATAAAATTTAATTGGCGTGAAATCAAACTAAAATACTCGGTCAAACTCGACTAAAATACATATATTTACCGGTGAACTTCCAAATCTCTGGGAACACTGTGTCAAACATTGATCGCAGTGTTCTGTGGAAGGCCTCCACGTGGTTATTCGTGCGCCGCGGCTGTCTGTACACCGACACAATTCGCACTCCCACCCTGACGAACCACTGACGCCGCATGTACGTCATCAACTCTCCCATGATGACATGGAGGTCAAATTGTTCCATGTGGCGCTGAACTTAATTCAGCCCAGCAAACATTTGGTTGTGCGGCAGAAGTGGTAATGCTGCCATCATCCTAACCACTTTCCGCGCGTTGGGATTCTCACGCATAAGGCGTGTGTAGCCAAGGCTCCTTGTTTTTTAAAAAACAGCCTGCAATTATAATTTGCTCAGTTATCGACAGATACAGATTGATACAGGCTATATATGATTGGGTAGACTTACTGTAGGTTTTGATATTAATAATACATAATCCGTAATATACAGAGAGTGGATGGAGCATGTATCTATAGTAGTCATAATTTCACTGATATTGAGCCCCGATATAGACCTACACTGAGGATAGATAGCATTGACTTTTCCGGAAAATGAGTTTTAATATACTGTTCCTTGAATTCGATAGCTCAGTCCGTGATTGAACAGGCTCACTTTAATGTAAAACTGAGCCAAAAAGAATTAGAAGTTACTTCATTTTTGCTCTAACAAGTCATTAACGATACAGTATAGTATTTGAAAACATACAGTCTATAGGCCCTACATAGTATTTATAGTATTAACCTGGACGAAGTGGAACCAACACCCCATGTGTTTAGTTCGGGGGAAGATCTGGCGTATGGCTCTAATAAGGGCGGGCTCGTAATCCGAGATTATCGTGGAAGGCACCGTGTTCGGAGCTGCCAACTCTTCGAGAATGAACTCGAAGAGTTGACAGTACGCTGCAGCACTTCTCTTTGTCATAACTGCATAGACCACCGGTATTGACTGGAAAACAAATAACGTAACATACATACTACAAATTACGTTCCAACACATAAGTTGTTGATCTAAACATCATATGTACGCTTCAGCTAACCAATCAACTTGTAACATCATCGGCCACAATTCAATTAATTTGGAAATAAGTTCGAAAACCCTGTCCTCCTGAATACAATATTATCTGAAAACAAAATGGAGGACTATTCACATGGCAATCAAATTGTTCTTCTTTCATATTCATTGCATTTTTCGTGAATAAATTGTGAAATAATTGCAGAACGAATTGAGTGCAAGTGAACTGTGAACTGCAAGTGGAAATATACTATAAACAGAATCAATGGAAAATATGATTTATTAAGATTGCCAAAAGCTGTTGCATAGACAAATTGTGATTTGTTGTATAGCTGTATGACAGCTCAATTTTCATTCTAAGTCACATATGATATACAAATATGTCAATTTCATCAGTGAAATGTGTATTAACAAAATTATCTAAAAGGGCGCCAAACACACAATAAGGCGCCCAGGTCTACGCTAACTGTCACTGTCCCCGCCTCATTCTGATCCGATTCATTCCGTCACTATACAACGACTGAAATTATTGTAGAAGTAAGCCAAACGTAACATGATGTATTAACATTATTAAGAGTCCATGGGAGTCGTTTCAGCGGAATATCAGGTTTTTGATAACTTTTGAACTGTATGAGATATCGAAATTCTGAAAAGAGAAAATACAGATATTTTCAATACCTTCAAGATAGTCTAAGTAGTAAATATTTATCTCATGTCACATGATTGTCAGGCGTGTACGATTAGAAAATGTGTATTTTCAAGCGTACACGCCTGACAATCAGGCAATCAGAGATAAATAGTTATTACTTAAAAAACTTTGAAGGTATTGTAAATATCTGTGTCTGCTCGTTCTCAGAATTTCGATATCACATACGGTTCAGAAGTTATCAAAAACCTGATATCGACTCTTGACCTAATATATCATCGGTATTGGTGATACTATCCTTGCAATGATTTCATAGATGTTTGCTGGCTATACTTAGAAACTCACCCTGCAACGATGCGTGACGTGCAAGGAAAACAATTGCTCCGTTTCCGGTACCCGCGGCGTCACTTTGAAAGTGGCATCAATTTGAAACCGTGGCCGACCTCGCAATAGCCTATTACACATGGTTTGGTTCGCGAAAACCACCGTCGTTGAACCGTTCGGCCCTTCGAGGACGCGCCTTACCAATGGCTCCGGGACGGGACCCTTCGTGAATCCGAATCTCGGCATCCACTCTGGACTCATCAGTCTCTCCGTATGCCGTCAATGTCCGTGTCACTGGAGGTCGGGCCGTTGCACGGCGTTTGTAAAGAGTAGACCGAATTTCGGTATACCGAAGGGCTTCAGCTCCGACTCGATGTCTGTAATTATAATTGTTTAGTATAACAAATGAGACTTGGCATCGAACCAGCGCCTTGAATCTAGTTGAGCGGTAGCTCGACGGTAACCAGTTCTAGGCTTATAGGTCTAGGTCTAGGACAAACAAACTCAATGACTTTTGACTAGGGACATTGAGTTTTGAGCACTACAGTATTGTATTTATTTATATTGGGCTTAACGTCGCACCGTACTAATTACTACGATCTATTGGCGTCGGTGAAGGATGAATGAGGTACCGGTATACGATGAAATGAAATATATATTATTAGGTGTTTTTGGATAGTGGGAAGGAGTCGGTCGTAGCCTGTTGTTAAGGAATCATACCAGTATTGACCTGAACGACAGAGGGAAAACACGATGCACCCATAAATATACTTATGAGATTTGATCTATGGCCACTGGGCTTGTGACAACTCAGTGCTATGGCTAGGGTCTATAAAGTTTGATGAGATTGTTTACAAAGTCTATAGGCTATAGGCATGGTAGGTAGGCCTATAGCTAAGATCACAGGGCTGGTATGACTGAGCAGTTGATAATAAAACTATGGAGTGATGATAAATGAAAGGATGTTTAACCCATGTCTTATACAGGCCACAAGATTCGAACCCACTTCCAACAGTGACTTTCGTCCTTAATGCAGTCGGTGCCGTAGTTGACTGGGCTATGGATGGCTAGGTTATTAACGTTGTAACTTACGAAATCAATGGCTAAAGGCCTAGGATAGTTTCGTTTTTCTGATTTTTCCAACCCTACAAAAATACACGGCATTATAATATATATATACCATAGTTTAACTTATAGGCCTACATGTGCCTATGATGATTATTATTTGTTATTGAGTTGAAATAAATGAGAATATGAGTAAGAAGATAAAGATCTTCTTAAAGATCTTATCTACTTTGTGCGGTGTGGTTGAGCCGCAATGGCTTTTCGATTATTGCGTTATTGATTGTTGACTTTATGTAGAGAGGAGACAACAGTATGAAAAATGACATTATTCATCAAGATTCTAATCTTTTGCTTGTAACATTTTTTAATATATATAAAGTTTAACCAATAAAAATTATGGTATATTATACATTATTGTTGAAATGACAATTTCGATGATACGGGATTCATATATTACTTTTCTTCTGATTGTTCGGATTGATATGATGTTTCAAACTTGTACAACAATCAAATACAATTAGCAATTTCAAAAAAACTGCGATAGAAGCTATGAGATCATGGGAAGGAATTCTAGGAGGCTCATCATATTCATTAAATATTTACTTGTAGGTATACAAAACAAGCTCATAAGGCAATTAACTTGTAAAATGCACTAAAGTGGTGAATTTGGTGAATTAAATCCAGCTGTAATGTTCTGTGGAAACTCAGACTGATACAACTCGAATATGTATTGCTTTTGGTTCTGTTTGGTTTCATCACTTTTTAGAAAGACAAAGAAACATATTTTAGGAAATTTGAAAATGGAACTTTGTTTGGATGTTTTGTATATTTTGCATTTTTCTAGCCGTAGTTACAGCTCTTGGAAGACATATAGAGTTTATATTATGTATATACTTACTCAGGGCGCGCACATTCTTCGTCGAAAATGGTTTTAATCGGTTTCGGATCGATGATGACACGTTCTTCAATAATTATCCTGATCAAATTTCCTTTCTCCACGCGTGTCTGGTCGGGACCGTGGTTGTGCATCGCACCGCGATGTGTGATGACATCGTTAATAAGAGTCACAATCCCTCTGGCACGACACCCTTTTGATTGCAAATGAACACATCGCAGTGTATCATGTCGTTCAGCATAATGCTTCGCAAAATTATATTCAAAGCCATTAGTGTCCACCCAATTATATCTACCTCTTTTCGAACGAACTCGCGTTCCTACCGCTTCCATAATCTCCAAAATCTTCCAAAACTCGAAATAAGACAAATGAATGTCCGTTTAAGAAAATAAATACTGTACATACATACTAATACAATAGTGCAATGAAGAAGCTACACCGTTGTTGCATTAACAACATAACATAAAAAAAGTTGAATAATTAAACCACAATTCGCAAAGATTCGACCTTGTCACTGCGAGGAACAGGTGAAAACTCAGGTAGATAGGATTTTAACCTTTGGCGAAACGAGAAGGGTCGAATTCCACCCGGCCGGATTCATTCGGGCCGTTCGGGAGACTTCGGCTCCCGAAACCCTCCCGGATGGATAGCCGAACCATCCCGATTGGATCCGGCCGGGTGGAAACCGACCCGCTCGTTTGGCGAAGGGGTAATACTGAGCCGATTGTGATGGAATGGGTAATTCTGCCGGCCTCCTCTCTCGGTTCATTAGTACTGCACTATAAGGGAAATCTGTTGCACTGTCCGACGGAAAAACTCACTCTTCTCACTAAATAGATGGCTGATATTTGATGTGAAATAGTAGGAGTGTTCCAAATCATATCAAATAATAGCATTAAAAGCATTATTTTAAAAAGAAAACCAAGTCGTTGGATATATAACATAGTTTACATTGTTTGAGACGGGATGAAAAATACTCAACTAGCTGAAATTGATTACATTTTGAATATATATTTATTTCAATAGTAGGCCTACATATTTTCACTATGTTCTACAAAATAGAGAAACGTTCCAATTCAGACTAAGATGATCGTATGTTATGATCGTAATGATAGTATGATGTTATATGATCGTATCGTATGATCGTATGTTAAGAGTCCGTGGGTCTCGATCGTCAACTCAGTCGAGTCAATTTATTCAGAAGAGTAGTAGTTCAGCGAGAGTGTGGAGGCGGGCCCACTGCTATGACGTCAAGTAGCCGAGTTTCTCGTTTCAAGCCGTGCGTCCAATCAGAGCTCAGTTGCGGTCAGTCAGGCCAGGAGTGAGTATGTAACTCCTGCTAGAGCTGCTAGCTAAACACGTGTACGCAGTTCGGACGTGTCTTACAGGGTTATGACTGATAATCACCAATAAATTGACAACTCGAAAATATAGTTATAGAAATAACTTTATTGGTCGTACGTCATAACTAAGCAACAGCATGAAACTATTCATTCTAAACATGCATATGAAAAAATAAGTCATGAAAATATGCATCACTATTACCGCTCTGTAGCCTACTGGTTCGTAAGGACATCGGGAGGAAGGCAGTTATATCCCCAAATTGTTATTTATAGAAAATGTTTGTAATAAAAACGTCATTAAAAATGGATATTATTTAAAATGTATCAACTAAGACAATATTTACCTTTCACTACCGGTACTTTAAAAACTATATAGCCTACTGCCATAGCAGGTTTAGGGCAGCGCTGCTGATGGGCATACTTATATTATTGAAAATGTAAATATAAATAATTATGCAGAAATAAATTCAAGAAATATGATTCCTGTAAACGTACAAGTTCTTCTTGAAAATCTCTTTAGTCCTTGTGATATTTTGTCGGTCAGGAAAATCTATAAATGTAAAATCATTACTCAATATTACTTTTCAGAAGAATATAAACACTATCAAAATCATAACTATATGGGACTGGAAAATAGTACTCTTTAGGTACTGTGTGGTCACCACCTATATTAATAACTATGGTAAAGGACTAATAAATATATCAGTTCCAACTTTATTCAATGATGCCTGGGAATATACATAATTTAGAATTTATGGCCGAAATAAAGCGCATTGCTAAACGACGGTTGATTACGTTAGACACCTAGACTGGATAATTTCGTAATTTGAAAAATATTTTGTCAACTCTTTCAATATTTGTTTGAAAGTTCCTTATTATTCCAGTAAACACGAGAAGATTCGAGTTGATGAGTAGGTTCTATTAGTAAAATATTGTTTTTCTGGTTAATTTTCCTGCAGACAAAGTGTATAAAGCATCTTTACGGGATACTTCGGGACTTTCGATCTTCAGTCACTAAATATAGGAGAAAGGCGCCGTGACGAAGTGTACGCATGTAGGACTGAGTGGGCCATGAAGAATGCCAATAGCAAAATAATGAGTGCAAAACGAGAACTCTAAACCTAGAATGATAACGGTATCGAAATATGTATTTTATTTATAACTATAAAGTAGACTATGGTGCTATCTGAATAGATGAACCAATTTAGGCCTACATTTTCATTTTTATTTATTTCTAAATATGTCATTGTCAGTGTCCAATATATATATAAATAATATATATATATATATATATATATATATATATATATATATATATATATATATATATATATATATATATATATATATATATATATATATATATACATATATATATATATATATATATGTAAGCTGTAAGCTAAACGTAAGCTGTTGACGGCCTCCAAGTTTGGTACGGTGTGTAAGATGAGGATAACTACATCTTGTAGGAATACCATAAGCTCCATGTTCTACAAACACACTACCACAAAGGCCATGGAGCATGGGATTCTCATGGAACCTGTTGCGAAACAGCAAATGGCTGAGAAATATGGCATTGTGTCTGAAGATTGTGGTCTTTTCATAGACGAGGATTATCCATTCTTGGGAGCATCTCCAGGTGGGTGAATGATATTGATTACGTATTTAGACTGAAGTATTTTTTGAACAATAATTCTAACTGAGACGGGTGGACCAGTGGCTAGCACGCTAAACCGTTTTCTAGACGACCGGGGTTCGATACCCGCCATGGTCGACAATCCTGACTAAAAGGTATTTCGTGGTTTCCCTCTGTCGTTTGGGTTCACACTGGCATTCCTTAACAACAGGCCACGACCGACTCCTTCCACTATCCAAAATCACATGATAAAATTTGAAAAAATTCATTCCATTTCACCTTACCCATCATTTTACTAATCATTCACCGACGCTATAATAGATCTTAGTCATCAGTACAGTGCGTCGATAAGAACAATATGTATAAAAAAACAATGATTCTTGTATTTCAGACGGTCTGGTTGGTGATGATGCTATAATGGAAGTCAAGTGCCCATTATCCGCAGACGCTTATGAGACGCCTGAGGAGGCTATCGACAACAAAAAGGTATACTTTTGAATCGTTATTTTCACTTCTCCCTCTATATTTACCTAAAGCGCTGCATAAGTATCAACATTTTATGTGATTGGTAATCATTATTTTATTTTCAGATCAACTATTGTGAACTTGTAGACGGAAAATTGTTGCTAAAACCGTCAGCTAACTATTACTTTCAAGTTCAAGGGCAACTCCATATCACTAAGAGAAAATTGTGCTATTTCGTACAGTTTACCAAATATTGGCTTACCTATGAAACAATCGAGAAGGATGACGCATTCTGGGAATCAAACATGTTCCCTCAACCAGAAAGGTAATGAAGATAATTCTGTGTTTTAAATATTCCATAAGAGAAAGTGTATGTCCGTATGTGCCAAAAACAAATGGCTGGATGAGCAAAGAAGCGGAGCGAGCGAAGTCAAGACGCAATCACACTGTACCGGACTAAACATTGGAATACATTCTTGTTTCATTGTTGTGTTCCACAAGTCACAAGACAAAACATATCAATCTCAGAATTGTTCTTTATACAGTCTCAAAATCGCATGTGCAGCTGCATGTGTACTATTTGTAATTTCTACATTCAGACATTGTCAATGATAACATTTCGAAATATTTTATAAATAACCAATCTATACCTATTATGAGGAAAAAATAATCCACTTATTTTCTTATTAAAAATTCCGATTATTCATTGATATTGGAAATATTAAAACAACAATGACTTCTAGCTATCTCAACCAATTTTAATTTAAATCAGTCGTAAGTTTTTACGGTGAGATGATAAAATAGCACACTACAAAACTAATTGGAGCTCATTATCTAGGCGACAAAAGTAAAGCTTTGATTTAGTTCAGTCTAACAAAATAGTTAATGAATAATTGGAAAATATGATGATGTATGAATTTGATTGATTTTTCAGATTCTACATGGAGTGTTTACTTCCTGAGCTTATCGAGCCCCAGTTTTCTAAACGCCTTGTCAAGGGTGACATTAAGGATCCAGCATATATCCTGGATGCACAGGCTGCAGCTCTTGCTGCCAAACACCCGAAAACGAAGAAAGTAGTGACGGCAGTTACTGATAAAAAGAAAAGAAAATCGAAGAACACCGTGAATTAGAGCGAAGCTCCAAGTGCGCTAATCTTTATATCGTACGGTTGAATACGCTGTGACAAAATATTATTTTATTATGTTTTATAGACCAGTGCATGTAGGGGTGCAAGTGAATCGTCCCATTTAGTATATTAGAATATTGATAATGAGACGGTTGTGACCGGCTCTTGAGAAGTCGAACTATTTCACTATTCACCGGAACAGTAGAAGTACACCACGACAAACTTATGCCGAATTGTCACGGGAATCGAACCACGATCTCCTGAATGACGGTTCGTCTTGCAAGCCACTGGTCTCTGTGAAATGGGATTGAAATTACGGTGATATTAGTTTCATGGTAAAATTTACATAGGTTCTAAAATATCACTAAAATATTACTTGATATTCAAGTACATATATATACACACACACACTATTATATGGCGCAGCGCTTTTCTCCCATATTTATAGAACGAACAATTCTTCCGTTTATTGAGCGAGCTACTCAAATCACTCAAATTTGGCTCTTTTGTCATTTGTCTTTGTTTTTTTCAAGAATGTTAACAATCAATAGGTCAAGTCGTTACTACGAACAAGCTGAAACGTGATATGTGTACACAAAAATTTGGTTGATTATGATAATAATAATAATAATTGCTTTATTTCCAATTTTTTTTACAAAATCATTACCTTATTATGAAGGTGTTTGGAAAATTATATGATAAATTATATGACTCATACACAAATGTTAAAAAAATATTACATATACACAATTTACTCCAACAACAATATAAGAAACCAATATTAACATCAATAACACAATATATATATGACAAAAAAAAATGATTTATTAAAATAAACCAGATACCTCACCCCACAAAACTAGTATCATATTGAATATTAGATAATTTCATACAATGACGATGGACAATAATACATTGAATGTTATTACTCTAGAAATTTTTATCAGCAAGAAATTCCTCTATATTCATCTACCATTCTGTCCTCTGATTAGTTGATGATTTGAAATTGCTCACAGCCATTGACCCGTTGATTCCGTCAACTTGCGAATTTTCACATTCACAAATATCAGTCCGCACTTGGAATACCCGAATTTTCAGAAAATTTTGTGCTTTTTTCTTTTTCGAATTCTGTCCAGTTATTCCTGTTTCAGTTGTGCGTACAAGAGCTGTGTCATGCGCAGTTTCGCTCTATGTGCCCGTTGCCGTGAGTTGCTGGAAAATATAGCTGATGATCTGATTGTACTTTTTAGCGGGTGGACCGTGGTGTTCGGTTTTGGCTCTAGTTAAAAACTTGGCATGAAGAAGAGTGAAGGCGTCTCTACCTTAGAACGCTTGTACGCGCTCAACCACCCGGCCGTTACTCGAAGCGTTTTCGTCGTTATCTGGAGAATAATTCTCAAATTACAGTGTAGAATGTAGGCCTATATCAATTGGCAAATCTTATACCACTCACCTGAAATTTTCTAACAAATTTGCCAGGGAGAATTGAATCTTACAAAAGTCGATTAAATTTCTCGATCTTCGATTATTATCCACGATATAAACCAATCAAATTGTCTCTCAACATCTAAAATAATTACAATGATACACTGAACGAGCTGCTTGATGTGGTGGATTTTTTGCGTATTATATTCACTTGATTCCATAATATATATATATATACTGTATCTCGCTCAAGCTCTTTCCGTTCATCTTCAGTTTTCATTAGGTCCTTCAAGAATGTATCCTTTTTTACTTGAAACTGTTCAGGAGTGAGAGTTTCAGTGCTGTCCGTCTCAAGTAAGCCATAATCTTCGTCAACGCCAGCATCACTTCTGCGTTTACTGTGACGTAGATCGGGAAACTCCAGACGGCGCTTCCTGGACAACTCGACCTCTCTTGTTCTCTTTTGGACAAATTTCTTGGTGTTGATTCCTGAATAGAAAAAATATATATGAAGTCACGTTTGAATTCTCTTACGAGTGTGGTTCACGACAAAATATAAATATCTCATTATTATTAAACTGGAATTATAAGACTAAAATCGAGGGGAAAAGTTCGTGACTGAAAATCTACCGGTTACCAGGCAATGACTTATAGGAATGAAATGATTATGAATGAGAAAGGTTTATAATAAGTTGAGAATCGAGATGTTTCAACTTTCTTACATTCCATATATACAAATCTAGCTCATCTTACAACCCATACGATGCGTTTCCCAGTGATAATAATTAAAAAATTAAATAACACTGCCTAAAAATCATTGTTTTTTTTCCTCATTCATGCGTCATGCGCTCATGTGACTGGTTATTTAATACCTGGACTCTCTCCTTCCATGGCCTTATGCACTGCCCGAAGGTATTCTCCCGGTTGATTGAAGGAAACGACGGCAGCCTGGCACCTTGTTTGATAAGAGCCACGCAGGGCGAAGTTGATCCTTTTCCCTCCCACGAACCTATTCACGTGGCTGTTGTACTGCTCTGCTGGATTGTTGTTCACATCGTACAGCAGGCTGGCAGCGTGGCGTGTTATGCACGAGCTCAAGATATTGTTGATTTCCTGCATGAGGCCACATTGAGTGAAATCAGGCACGAAATTAACTTCTGCATCCTTTGCGCCTGTGCAGAAGTAGCCACGCTCACTGCAGCCATCGTGGCATCCAAAAACATGGTAAGGTCCGTTCACTAGATCTTTTCTCAGCTCTAGTATTCGTGAGTGGACAGGGCCTTCTTGTTCCTTCCTGTAACGGACAGCTGTGGCTACCGCGGTTCGAAGTCGTAGCACATTGGCGTTGACTGTCGCCCTTAGTTCAACCGGGAAGCCACTCTTGGTACGTTTGGCGACGTCATATAACTTCGTACAATAGTTTCTCTTGATATGGCTTCTGATATATCTTTTGATATATCTTCTCAACCGGTAGGTCAGGACCATATGACATGGTTATTCTTAGCCTACTATGCACGCTGCTATCGCCATCACCTAGAAATAATGTAAATTTTTTGGATTTCAATTTTTAGTTTTTTTGATTTAATTTTATATGTGCATTATAAAGCTATATATTGATAACCTACCAATCAGCTTGTCATATTTCAGACCATGCATTTGATAACTCTGAGCAAATCCCTCTGCAATTATATCTGCTTCCATACTCGTTGCAGTTTTATGCCAGTTTAGGTACCAGATATGTTCCGGAGCATTTTCTTTGCGAGCCTTGGCT
The DNA here is from genome assembly GCA_907164805.1 of Brachyptera putata. Taxonomy (NCBI): domain Eukaryota; kingdom Metazoa; phylum Arthropoda; class Insecta; order Plecoptera; family Taeniopterygidae; genus Brachyptera; species Brachyptera putata. The sequence goes on from OU015465.1 coordinate 28,806,527, forward strand.
CGTGCGCAAATACAACAATAGCGGTTTCTTATGCCAATGTAGAGAACCCTCTTGGTGCGCTCTCCAACTAGCGATGCCTGAAATCAAGCACATCTTTAAGAATTCTAAGATATGCATTATTTCATATCGTATAATTGGTTTCAAGATATCGAATACCATAATGATAACTTCTGAAATGATCTTACCACTCCTGATAGTGAATCGTATCTCGTTTTATAACTACGTTTGCACCATTGGCCATCGCCGACTACCGTGCAGAGGGGTGTCCCGTCCTTGTCGACATTGCCTTCACGTAAGGCAATCTCCACCTCCAACTTGCCAGCCTCCTCCATGGCAAGCCACGCAGCGTCATGGATTGCATTAGCCACGTTTTGAAAATATGTATTGTATGACTTGTTGTCCATACAATGCACATCCATTGCCGAGTTGTAGGTAGCAAGTTGGGTATATCCACCTCCTATGGCTACAATGCCATTGACAGCGGCATCGTTGACTGACATGTAGCCAGACTTGGATTCGTCTTCAGAGCACAATTTCGTCAGCTTTTTACACATACGGCACTTGAAAATCCAAGTACGTACGCTTCGTCCGTACACGTGGTTGGAGTTATCGGGAGTATATCGTTTTCAATACTTCTGTAATGAGATAAACACTGATTACAGTTACAAGTACGATAGCTTTTAGTCCGACCACATGTTAGAGCTGTACATGTAGGCTCAATTATGAAATCATTCGTATCATGAGTGAGTACATAGTTATTCATCGCCACCCACCATAGGTAAGTCAACAAAATGTAGTGCTTTAGAAACTGAAGCCACCGTTGGGCATCAGTTCGAGTCCCGTATTAGTCATGGTTTTTTGTAAACGTCTTTTCACTTTTCATCACTTCATAGTTTCATCATCACTTACTCATTCATATAACCAAGCTGTTGGTGGGGTCATTGAGCAAATAAGCAACATCAAAATGAAATTTGAGCATACATTTTCTGTACTGTTTTATATTATTCCTTCATAATGTTCGTGTTTCTTGCGTTTGTTTCATAATATTATAAGACTCATAATTATGTATATCGAAAGTTTTTGTAGATCGACCAAGAAAACCATAACCGGGTGGTTTTATCCATAAAAAATCCATAACCAGAGCTTTTCTGAATATGCAATTCGTGCTTTTGAAATTAGCACTGCATCTGAATGAAGATAATAATGCATAATAAAGATACGATCTCTTACTTGGAAGTTGATGGCCAGAATTGTCGAGGACTATTTCCAACTTCGAAGATCGGGGAAACGTCACACATGCTATGCCGATTTGTAGTCTTGTTTGGGGTTGAGTGTGCGAGTTCGATTGCCGTTGACGACTGCACTTCAACAATATCACTAAAGGACGATAAAAGTTGTATATTAGGCCTATATTTCAAATTGCAGAGTCAATATATTTACTTTTAACTGACAAATAGGACACTTACTTCAAGAGACAATCAGGAACAGGAGCGAGTATGTTGTTTGCTTCCTGATTGTTCGCGTCATTATCAATCAGATCTTCAATCTCAAAAGCTCCTGATGAAGTCTCTAGTAATTGGCTTGAGGCATCGCACTGGCTTCTTGAAAAAAATATCGGATAATAATCATTTCAATAATCGTTTCCAATAATCAAAGAGAAACCTCTAGTCTAATTTGTGGCATCATAACGGGGTGTGAAGAGATGCTTTGAAAATCATCATGCCTTTGAACTCGAAATCAAAAAAAGTTAACCTGGATCTGCTACGTATTTTGGTCTGTTTTAGAGAGCAACAAAAACTGATACACACAGCCTACTCAGAAACTATCAAATTCAGGGAGTCGTCGTTCATTTGCTCCGTTCGCTCGGTCACGTGAGGCAATAGGCCAATATAAGCTCATCTTATGTTATATGTATATATATATATATATATATATATATATATATATATATATATATATATATATATATATATACACACATATATATTATATATATATTATATATATATATATATTATATATATATATATATATATATATATATATATATATATATATATATATATATATATGTTATTAGACGAGCTTTAGCGAGGATTCAATTTGACATACTGAAAAAAATTGGTGTTCGTTTTTATGTTTTTTTTTTTTTAATATGTTTTTTTGTCGGTTCTCCACAGATCAAACGGCTACATCTATCAACTTCAAACTTTTTTTCAATATGGTTCCTCATCTAACTCAGATCTGTATAGTTTTGTGGTATTATCAGGGGGTAACTTTTTTTGTATGAATTTAAGAAATTTCAAAAATTCCCATTAGAATAACATGGCGGAAAAAGAATATAGACATTTATAGATATAGACACTTAGACATTTGCCGCCCCTTGAGAGTTGGCCGCCCTAGGCCCGGGCCGAGAGAATTTTTCTGCAAGTCGGTTTTTAAAGGGGACTAAAGACAATGGTTAAAATCACACATAATTTGTGTGGATATTTTTGATTCTCTGAACAAACTGAAAAAAAATCAACCTAAACCACAGCCCTGCGCTTGAATCAACATTTGATAGTTGCTAGTTGCTAAAAAAAAAGTAAGATCGTCGGGAGTCGAATCCTGGACCTTCATATTATGAGCCGTCTAGGCTACCATCTACGCCACTAAGACTTGTGCTTTCAATGCGCTACTTTATGATATGACAGCACCCGAGTCAGGACGTCACAAATCGTAGCGCTCCCTTCGGACATTTGTAGTCCCCTTTAAAAACCGACTAGCAGAAAAATTCTCGCCATGCAGACTCGAATGTTTGACAGACAGAAATGTTTGTATAAAATGTAATGGAACCTGATTTATTTGAGACCTTACTTCAACTTACACTTTTCACATCCTTTTCATTTGTATTGCAACTAAATTTTGTTTTCTGCTTTGTAAACGGAAATTGAAGAAGATATTAGGACTTTTTTTAATGTCCCACATTTTACAAGTCACTGTCTGTTCCGTCTAGATTCTGAAGTTTTTTGGCAATAATCTCTCAAAAGTTCAGGCCCTATCCTAAAGTGATATAGCGCGAATAAAATTTCAATTTTTCAGTCCATTATAACTGCACGGTGACGCGAGAATTATAAATCAAATTATAAGATAAACAAACAGTACCGATATGAGCACTGAGTCAAAGTGACATTGTATAACATTATAATGGAACAAAAGGCGAACTTACCACTTCATCAACTCACGCCACTTGTTGAGTGGATTGTTTTTACCTCGGAGTTTTTTTCTCTTTGCCGACAATTTGAGCCTTGTCTTCTTACCCTTTCGCCAATCACGTTTCCTCGGCGTCATTTTGCTATAAACTCTTGCAGCTAAGCAAATATGCTCAAATAATCCAATACATGATTAAAAAATAATAATGTATACGTAGCCGACTGAAATGGGCTATGTTCGAATAGATGCGAAAATTATCGAAGACAGAATGCGATCAACGATCAACGATGCGGTATTACATACAATGTGTCATTCATAACACTATCTTTGTTCATAGCGGAGCATGCGTCAGACAGCACGTGTTCACCTCCCCCCCCCAGTCTGGACGGTGGCATTGTCTCACGGTCGACAGTAGCGGTGTTGGCCCCTTGTTTGCCCTTACCCGCATTGCATTCAATCTTTCTTGACGAAACATGCAATATATGGCGTATCGCTACAAGTAAACCAATCGATAGAATAATTTCAAATTTTGAATGGGTAATTACGAAGGTACGTTCTAGTATTCTACATGATTACAGTTGTCAAAAAGTGTGTGATTCTCTCGATATTTTTAGCTATACTTAGTAAGTTTGAGGTATGGTAAGTGCTACTATTTTTTTTTGGTATGAAAAATTCTAGTATATATAGCCATTGGCATGTCCTTTATCTATTTCCGTTGAAAAAATCAAGGATTTCCAATGACAGGTTAAGGTGTTACGAGAATCTACTTATAACACGTTTTGGTGTTTCTCTAAATCGGCTCCCGCGGCCTCTTAAATACTATCAGTAGCAAAGCAATGGGCTCAGACAACATAAATATTGATATTATCAAATTAGTGATTCCATATTGTATTAGTGCTGTCACTGACGACGTCATAAACTACTCAATCACCACATCATCATTTCCGGATATGTGGAAGGCGGCAATAATCAAACTTCTACCCAAGATACCACATCCTATAGATTCCAATGATTTGAGACAAATTAGTATTTCAGTCACTTTCTCTGAATTAATCGGAAAGGTACTTCATAATCAAATAACAGCTTTCGCAGATTACATATTTATTTATTCATTACAGATTGTTCATAAAACAGGTGGTAATGGTTACTATACCTAATGAAATTACAGTCAAACATACTCGATATAATTATACTTCATTTTTTTCTTAGCTCTCTTCTTAAATCACCAATCTTCGTTATGTTCTTGATATCTTCTTCCAATTCATTCCATTCCCGCGTCGTTCTTTGTATAAATCCATATTTACCTACTTCTCTATCCACTTTTTCCACTTCCATTCTTACCCCTCCCCTTGTACTTCTTTGTAATCTCTTTCCAATTCTATTGCTTAATTCATCCCATCCTGTATATTCATTCTTGACTCTAACAAAATTGCACATTCTCTCTATTTGTCTTCGTTTCGCCAAATTTTCCCATCCCATTTCCTCAATCATTTTACTGGGTCTTTCTATAACTTTTTCAACCACATCCTTATCGTTCCTGATAATCTTCCAGCGCTTCTCTCTCCCCAATACCCTTCTTGCAGCAACCCTTTGGACGTTCTCCACAGCCTTTATTAGTCCAACTTCATGCGGATCCCAGACTGAACTAGCATACTCAAGCATTGGCCGAATCAGACTCATGTATGCCTTCTCTTTTATTTTCATCCCTGTCCCCTTCAACTGCCTCATAATAAAATTCAAGGATCGTATTCCCTTTTTTGAGATATTTCCAACATGTTCCCCCCACCCTAAGTTTTTATTTATGTAAAGTCCAAGATATTTATATGCTTCTACTTCCTCAAGTGTAGAATCTCCCATTTTATAAATCTTATTCACTTTTTTCTTGTTACTGCTGCTAGAGAAGTGCACCACTTTACATTTTCCAACATTTAGTCCCATTAAATTTATTTTAACCCATTCATCAATTCTGTCCAAATCTCCTTGTAACTGATTTTCCTCCCTCTCACTTCTAATGGTGCTATACACCACACAGTCATCAGCAAATAGACGAATTCTTGATTGAATTCCGATTTGAAGATCGTTTATAAATATATTGAATAGAAGGGGTTCAATTACACTTCCTTGTGGTACCCCAGAAGTAACTTTTACCATATCAGAAATTTCATCACCTACTTTTACTTTTTGTGATCTGCCTTTTAAGAAGGACTCCACCCATCTTGTTATCCTCTCATGTTTTGTTATTTGTTTCAACTTTGAAATCAGAAGTTTATGAGGTACTTTGTCAAAAGCTTTTTCAAAATCCAAAAAGACGGCAGATATTTTACCCCCCTTGTCTAAAGTATCAGACAGTTCCTGCGTGAATCCTTGCAGTTGGGTTACACATGACATGAGTAACCCTTACGAAAACCATGCTATCCATCAAATATTCCACCATTATTATCAACAATTAATTTGATTTCTGTATCAATTAACCTTTCCATAATTTTGCATATTGAGGAGGTGAGGCTAACTGGTCTGTAATTACCCAAATTTGATTTTTCTCCCCCTTTATGTATTGGAGTGATCATTGCTTTTTTCCAGTCCTCGGGCACAGTTCCTGAATCTATTGAATTTTGAAAAATTAACATTAAATACGGTATTGACTCTTTTCCCGCCAACTTGATAAATTTGTTATTAATCCCATCGTGACCGGGAGCTTTATTCCTATTCAGTTTATCAATTATTCTCTGGATTGCTGTTTCAGTGAATTTTATTTTATTTTCCTCCACTCCCAATTGATGAATTTGATCATTCTCTACTTCGTTCTCCCCATTCAAAGTCTGTTTTTTGAAAAACTTCACCATAATAATTATTTAATGCGTATGCCTTTTCTTTATTCGATATGAACTCCACTCCTTTTCTGTTAATAAGAGTTGGCATATCGTTTCTTCCTCCTTTAGTATTATCTATGTACTTGTACATATTATTCCAACTCTTATTCTGGTCCTGCTCACCAAACATCCCCCGTAGAAACTTATCCTTTGCACTTTTCTTTTCTTTATTCAGATCTGATCTGAATTTCCTTCTCATTTCTATATCTCCCCCTTTACCTCTGTTCATATTATGAAACTTTCTTGCATTCCTTTTCAATTTTCTAATTGATTTATTATAATAGATTGGATCTGCACTTTCAGATATTAATTTATTGGGAACAAACTTCTCAATAGCGTTTAAACATATGTTTTTGAAAGTGTCCCATTTTTTGTCTATATCCCCCTTCTCCTCAATCCAGTAATTCCTCCAATAATTTAAATGTAAGTTAATTTTGTTGGTATCCGCCTTTTTATAGAACCAGACTTTCTTCTGTACCTTTATTTCATCTTTTACTCTATTTGCAATTAATTCTACTGTTGGAAAATTATGGTCACTGATACCAACGTCCACGATAGTTCTTAACCACTTTTCCGGTGGTCTGACTAGGATAACGTCCAAAAGGTTATTACTACCTGTCCTAGTTAATCTAGTACCCTCCGTAACCGTTTGCACAAATCCTTCACTCATTATTTCATGAACAAGTTCTTGCCTTCTATTCGTGCTACTTCCTACAGTCCCTTCTTCACAATTTATTCCTGGTAAATTCAAGTCTCCAGCAACTATTACATTCCTTTTATTAGCACTTTCAACCACTCTTTCCCTAATCTTGACAAGAATATCATTATTAGAATTTGGTGGCCTATATCACGCAATTATTATAAACATTTCTGTTCCGAACTTAATTTCTAATCTCATTAACTCTACTGCTTCTTCTATCCACAAGATTCTCCCATTCAACTCATTTTTTAATCCCAGCAATATACCACCCCCATGTCTATTTCTGTCTCTTCTGAATAAGCTGTAACCCCCTACCTCTATCTCTTTATCGGTGTAGCCATCGTCCAGCCAGGTTTCCACAAGTACGAAAATATCGGGATTTATAGTGTCTACTACTGTTCTTAATTCGTCGAGTTTATTGCATATACTTCTGCAATTAACTAATGTTATTTTTAATGTATTTTTTACTCCCATCTCAATATCCTTCTGTTTCGATTTGTCTCCCCTTTCCATATCATTTCCTAGGCCTACCTCTATTCTGCTACTTTCAATCGTATTTAGTCATAAGCTAGCTCTTTTTCTCATCTTCTCGGCGACTCTTCCCATCAGTTTACCCAACTTCTCTGCTCCCAATTTGTTTAAATGGATCCCGTCAGCCTTCAAATGTTCTTCATGTACCCAACAGTTAGACTCAATGTACACCACTCGTTCTCTGATGCACAATCGCCCAGTAGCAGCGTTGACTCCATCAATTAGCTCTCTATTTTCATCTTTTCTGTATATAATCCCACTAACTGCAACTCGACTTTCTCCGAACTTCTTTTTCGCAGCTTCAATCAATTCCTTCATTCCTTTGTTCATTATATCTTGTCCATCCTCTCTTTGTCTCATCTCTTTCAAATCATTTCCTCCTACGATCAGAATAATACCTTCTCCATCGACTTCCCTTTTCTTCATTTCATCCACCACTCTCCTCATTCTGAATACACTAATTCCTGGTCTCACATCCACCTCTACACTGGATCCCGTGCCGACGCTTGTTCCACGAACAATCGAGCTTCCCATCAGTACAATACTCTTTTTGGTTATTTGTTCACTTTCCTCTTTAGATATAACAGATTCCATCTCGACTTCACCAAATTTGCTGACTTCATTTTTGTCTTTCATTTCTTCTTCTGGAATAAACTTCGATTGCGTTTCCTCTGCGTTTATATTCTTCCGCGTCTGCTCTTCTTCGTTATTCATAGTTCTCAAACATTCAACTTTACTTTGTTCGGCATATTTCCCTTTCTTCAATTGTTTCCCATTCGTTTTCTCCTCATTCATAATAATTTTAGGGATATTCTCGTTTTTTCCCTTGTTAACGTTTTTCTTTCCCTCAATACATGCTTCCCTTTTCTTCTTATCTTCTCCTTCCCTGCACTTTCCACAGCTCCACTTTAAGCCTGGTACATTTTGAATACACTTGTACTGTGCAGTACTTATATTTACACACGCTATATGCCACCATTGCGAACATTTTTCTGAACAGCATTGTATTGCTTTGTCCTTGACCTTCACTCCTAATCCACACTTCATACCACAAATTACATTCAATTCTTTCGGCAATGGTACCGTACTTAGCACTATCTCATTCCCACTATTGGTTTTCAGTCCCAATCTTGGTCTTCCCCTCGTTACTCTCTTGAATTCGGTCGTCATCTCGAAAAGTTACTTTCAACACCTTGATTACAGTGGTCAATTATAATCATACACCTTGGTCAATATCTATCCAGATGGCCGTGACTTTCAAAATTAGGCCAAGTTGTATCAGGATGACACTAACCAAAAATTATATTCTCAGTAAATCCAAAAACTTACTTCTCTTCAGAACTTTGGCGTCAATGAACATCATGCATCATGCAATGAGCAGATGCTGCATCAGTAATTCCCAAAGAGCAGTCTGGTTTCCGAGCTAGTCACAGACTCACAGCACAGCTGCACCATTAATTGACATGATTGACTCTATCAAAAATACATCTACAAGAAAAAGAGTATCATTTCTTACACTTCTTGACTTTTCAAAGGCTATTGATTGCGTTAGCACTAACTTCTTATTGCTAAACTTGGAGTAATTGTTTTTTCCGATCTTTAATTAAAAATGCTGTCCAATTACTTATCTAATAGAACTCAGCAAGTACAAATAACCTTGGCAAATGAATATCTTACATCTACTTCCCTAGTAGTACAAAATGGTGTCCCCCAAGGTTCTTTTCTTGGACCATTATTATTCAACTTATATATGTATGACATTTCTAAAGTTGTGAAAAATTACAAATTAAATCAATATACTGATGATATCCAGCTATCAACCCGATTACTTTTGGGTTAATAATAACTAATGACTAAAATAACTAAAATTACCCAATAACTTACCAAAAAATTACACAAGAACTAAAATTATTTTGTGCGAGTCGCTTATCCTTTCTTTATTTGATTATTGTGATTTGATTATTGTGATTGTGCCTTTACTGGTTCAACCAAAGAATTAGAATATATATGATTCAAATGGTACAAAATGCTTGTGTTGGAATAATTTGTAAAATGTATTATCGTGATCAAATATCTCCTCATCTTATTTAACTGAATTGGCTTGATATGGCTATAATAGACGCTTGCTACATATGACCATTTTCCTTCACAAATTATTAACTACAAAGTCACCAGCATGTCTTTGTAGCTTTCATTAACCAAAGATCTCCATAGCCACAACACTCGTCAACGAGAGAACTTGGTTTATAATCATCATAACTCTATGACCTCCTCATCTTTTTCAATTATAGAACCAAGAATATGGAATAATCTATCTACTAATCTTAAAACAGTTGAATAACTAGGGATGTTTGAAAATGAATATAAAATTCATCTATTATTGGATCAGAAAGATAAAATTATTCCTAAACCTAGAAGTAAGCCACACATCCTCCATATTTGGCTTATCTCCAACACAATTTTCTATTGTTTTATAATTAGATGAGCAAAGCGAAGACTCAATTTCACTTGACTCGAAAAAAAAAAAAAAAATTCTTTATTCGCGTTCCACAGGTCAAACAAAAATTCGCATTCAGTTGAAACTTGGCTTGCACAAGTGTAATTTGTATACACTAGGAAAACGCGTTATATGTTTCCGCGTTGATGGATGAGCTAATACGAATGAAATTGAATTCTTTCAAACGTTTAGTCAGCAGTTGAAAAATAATTTTATGAATTCCGGTTGGTTTATTTCGTAGACTATTCTAATGGATGTAATATGATATGATATGTAATGTATAACGTTTTTATGAAAACTAATAACAGCCGCATTTACCTTGAGAGCCAAACAATCATGTAACTATCCTCCTTCTCCATTCATCACTCATTCTCAATAACTTATCTGATAATAAAGGAGGGCTTTTAATGTGTAATCGGTTTTAATCGGTATTCATTGATTGGTGACACTTGTTGCTTGGATTTAATTGGTGTTCTTAAAAGTTTCGAGTCATGCATAAAAATGTCATTATTTGATTTCGTACATCCAAACGACTATGTGATTTGAGTGAAAGCTTGTAATAATGTGTATCATAATTATATTGACATTCGGTGAGAATTTGTTTTTTTCGAAGGGCATTTTCTTTAACGAAGTTTTCCTCTGGCTAATTCTTATGGGTATTTTGAAAACCCCAAAAATAGTTTTCTCAGAAGTGGTACAACCGATTGCGAATCAAAACCGATGAGATTCGAGTTAGATGATGGCACTTGTGCATGCCAAGTTTCAACTGAATGCGAATTTTCGTATGACGTATGGAGCGCGAACAAAAAGAAAAAAAAAAGTAATTTTTTTTCGAGTCAAGTGAAATTTAGTCTTCACTTTTGCTCATCGAAATAAACTCCAAGCTCTGGCTGTGTAGACAGGTTTTGATGTTCTAAATGGCAGTTGAGGTCGTAATTGATATATTTAAAAAAAACATGATCTTAATTTTTTTCTCAGTTTGACAATGTGAAAATTGCATTTGAAATTACTATCTAAATATAAATATGAATATTTAATGACTCGAACATTTTCAATATTTCTGTCACATTTGCAAATGTGATCCGTTGAGAATAATAATAATTCAATAATGGTATTAAAGTTCAAAAAGACTGTTTTATTAAACTCTTGTTGAATTGTGGAGAAATGCTTTGATATCCAATAGGATGTAACAGAATTGTAATTGTGAATAAGTTCAGGAGCAGTTTGCTACGCTTGCGTGCTCGCTCTACGGAATCTTCCTCCGAGAAAACTAAACTTGATTCAATAAACATAATGATAATATAAAAAAATGAATTTTTTTCATTTTTCATGTTCATGTTCATTCAAGTTCACATTGAATTGTATTCAGCTCCCATAAGACACAGTGTGGTTTGACAGAAGAGCTAATTGCATTGTAAAATCGAGTATAGTATGGAAACGTGTGATTGGAAAAAAATAGAAATATATGATACTCTTTTACAGTATGGTATGTATTGTTGCTCTGATCCTTATATTTTGTACATAACTACTATTATAGTTTTAATAATAATAAGACATTACATTCAATTGATTAAATTCTCTACATTTATCGAGTTTTTATGATATAAAAAATGATAGATAACCGAATACTGTTGAGGAAAAAATGATAATAATGATAATAATGTATCAGATGAGCGTAAGCGGAGATTTCCATCCCGCTCTTATGAAGCGTTGTCTGTGTGTTTTTTTGTTTGTTTGTTTGTAAGTACAAACAAGTGGAATTGTAGAAAACTGTGTGTGGAAAAAAAAGATATATAATAGATATAATAATGATATATTTATAATATAATATAAATATATAAAATATAACATAAATATATATAAAAATAATATAAAACATAGAATATAATATATAAAATAATAATATAATATAGGAATAGGAATAGGAAATATAGATAATAACATGGAAAATAGAAAACTGTGGGCCCATGTGAAGTTAAGAGGTAGATGAAGGGTGGGATTTTCATAGTCGCGTTGTAAAATCTTTTTTTGGAAATATTCAGTAATAGACCTTTTTCGGGATTCAATCCGCAGGCGCTTACTGCCTTCTAGCAGCCTAGATCGCTGGTGTTGCATTCTGGGTGTTTTAGTACTGTTGACAAAGTCGGTCCGCTTATCCACAGTGTTAAAAAGGCAAAACACCGATATATATGAATTGGGCCTACATTATCTCTCATCTTACTCACTCTGACAGTGTCTCTCAGAATATAGTCGACATATCAATGGTGCAACTACTAGCATATTATAAGTACGTTCACGGTAATGCACAATACGATAAATGATTCGTTCTAAATAGCATTGGCAGCATAGGACTTTCAACCGAGCGTACCAACATCCCGCTTTAGTTCAAACGTTGCTGTTAGATGGCTCTTTCATTTCGAAAAGGGTCTATAGATAGACGATATTTTTCACATGGGTCCGATGCAAGTGATTTCGTTGGCTGAGAGGTGTGGCCAATGGGCAGTAACAAAAATGAGATGTACGCGGAATCAGCTTTGGTTGGACAAATAATTAGATTCATCGTGGGAGCTCCCTTTCTTGATTCACACGATTCCGCATACATCTCTTTTGAAATGGCCGTTGAACTATTGGTTGTCCGGATTGACACGATTCTTTGTACGTCTCTTTCTTCGTACGTCTCTTTCTCCAGAAATCCTTTTCCTCATACAACGCAATTTATTAAAATCATACAAGAACATCATAACGACGATTGATCGGATCCTTGTCTCGTGTCATTCCGCATACAGCGCATTCCGGTAACCTCTCATTTGCAACGACGCGCCAAAACGCTCGTCCAGTTACACACGATTCTCGATTCGTTCCATTCCGCGTACATCTCTTTCCGCGTTCAACACACTTTCAGCTTTTAACCGCTTTGTATGGGTGAGATGTACGCGGAATCGAACGAAAGAGTACGTAGCCATTTTGAAGTCTGACAAATTTTGTTGTTCTTGGTACAGGGACGTTTTCAATTAAATAACGTTTATATGGCCCTCTCTGTCTAGGCCTATCACCATTAGGCCTATTCATAACAAACGAAAACGATTTCCTATCTCACCTAGGTAGGCCTATTCTAGGCTTAATTTTACCATTCAACAATGGTTTTATCTAGGCCTAAAGCCCTAGGCCAAACACTCCAAACTCAATGCCTAGGCCTAGCATTAAGTAAGGTTGCATCCTAACCTAACACAGGCTTAGGGCTACGGAAAATGATTTGCGTCTGGTATTGTAAGTCACTAAGAAATAATTATAAATCTCAGCTATTTTGTCACGTCCTATCACCCGAAATCTGGGTAGGCGAAGGCGAATACAACACAAAACGGTATTAATTTGCACCAATTTAGCAAGCAATGACAAAAAATGGCAGAGACAGTATTTAGCTGTGGTTTTAGTCCGAATGACAGGAGAACTGGAGAAGACTCCTCAACGAGCTATGCAGTGCCTTCTAGATCTGTTCATTCAGAGTTACTGTGTTTCAGTATGGGGTCGCCACAGCATTGCCTAGCCAATGAGAAATGGAACCTTCATGTTTGAATAATGATCATTCCCATTTATATACCAAGTTTACAACTGCTTATGTGACCGAAATTTATCTATAACGAAAGGTTTTGGATTATATTCGATTGATAATGAGATTCCATTGTAAAATTGTTGAATTTTATGAAATATGTTGATGCTCTTGGGACCCTTGGCGCTGGTATAAGCATTCGAAATGATTCGAATTATTTCCCATTGTTCGCTACTATTTTCACAATTCGAATATTGCGGTATTACGGTAAACTGATTTTATCCAGGTCTTGCTGTTGCCCGCTGCAGTAGTCGTTATAGATACGCCCTATAAGTTTTATATTCAAAGTGACTTGCATTTATTTCAATATTTATTACTTCAAATTCATAAAGACCTATCATTTATCAACTTTTTCTATAACCTGACCCAGGCATAATCAAACTTACAACATTTTTCATAATCCGAAAGAAAGAAACATGGCAAATGAACGTTGGGCTCTATTCCAATTTCCAAAGGAACACAACACGGTGGAGGTGGGATTGGTATCTTGGGCGGAATTGAATGAATTCAGCACCAGCATTGATGAAGATGCAATTATGTTTAAAAAGTGTTCAAAGTGCAGTGGCCGAACTGCGAAATAAACAATCGGGAAATGAAGAAAAAGTTGGAGTCGGCAGCCGTTAATTAGTGATCCCAGTTCCGGCCATTGTTCTTGCTATAGGAGGTAAGCTAAAGCAGCAATATATTTCAAAATTGAGAAATAGGAGTTGATATAATCAGGAATGTGATAATAGATGAAATTTATGAATAATTAGAAAACACATATAGGCTAGGCCTAATTGCTTATTTGTCAAATTCTGTCAGCACTTTTGCACCTATTTTACAGATTATTCAGAAATGTGTGTGGCAAGAGCATCTTTCATAAGAACTGGCAACGTTAAACCTGAGGTCGGTGTTGAGACCGAGGACCGTACTCGGCGCAATGTGGAAAAAATTGATATTCCGGAGGTAATATATTTTGTGAGAATGAATAATATTATAATAAACCCTTGATTAGTCCCTGACTACAAAAGTTAACAGGATAATGATCAATATTAAAATACAAAGAATAATAGATAGAAATATTACAAAATTAGTAGGCCTACAACTGAATTGGTTAAATAGAAATTAGAACTTGAACTATAAAACCTAATCTATAGGGCCTACTGGCAGGAAATTATTTTATAACCGAACCAATATCAGTGTCTCGATTCAAAATTAACAAGGGCATCATGATTTGGGCATTGTTAGAGTTCAAGAAATATTATTTCTATTGGCTGTTTTTTGTTTTCACCCTGGGCCTACTACCGCACCCTTACCTCCTGTATAAGTACCGGTGAGCCTAGCCAGGTGCAGACTGACCTAGTAGACGTAGTAGGCCTATCCGTAGTACAGTAGTATGACATGCCATTAAGTAAATAAATTACCATACTATACTATACTATAGAACAACTAGAATTTCTTTAAATATGCAGTTTCAACAATTTTACATAAAGAACTATAGCCCTACATAGTTGAATATAATGTTACCTATAACTACAAACAAATAAGGTTACAGTACAAATTGTGAAAATATAATAACACATTTATGAAGCTAAAATAATCTTGTGAAGAAAGTAACTACAATTTTGTGAGTGAATGTATAGAACGTGTAATTTTAAATAATTAGAAAATAATGTAGTTAATGCAGCCAGGTTTGAAAGAAATATTGGGTGAAGGCCTACTCATAATTTATACAATTCTCTTACTTATTATTGACATATTTTCTACATTTTAGGAGGATCAAGCACCGCCCAAAATATTCACCAGCAGTGAAAAACGTGAAAGCCTTGTGGGTAAGGTACTGGCCAAGAAGCCTTATCTTGCAGTCAACTTACAGGTGAATTCATTGATGGTCAAAACTATTTTACATTGGTACAATCCTTTGCTACGAGTGGGACTACCTACAAGTTTGTTATAGTTACTTTTTTATTTGAAAAAAGTGTATCAGTACCTTATGATTTCAGTTTAGACCTATCTACATTTTAAAGTAATAGCCCTCAGCACATTGACAGTCAGAAAAATTACATTTAATGGCCAACCGTAATCAATTCTATTTTATTGTTTCGAGATAGGTCCCTATAACTTTTTTTAAAATTTTAATTTAAAGTAGAGCTTAGAATTGGAATTGGTGATGATTGATGTATTTTGAATAGGCCTACTTTTGAAATAATCATTTGGCCACTCAAATTTGAAATGACACCACTCTGTGTCGTGACATGCTTATTCTTAGACTTCAATTCATTTAAAACTGACAATTTATTTATAGGAGGACCTACAGGAATCATCGGATGATGATGCAGAGTATATGCCGGCATTGAAGATGTCAAAGGACATGCTTGTGAGCCGGTACAACACTCTCAAAGCTGACAATCGGAGATTGAGAGAGGAAAACATCAAGTTCCGTGAGACATTCCGGCTCTTTGATGGTACGTAATTTAGTAGACAACAACACTCATTTGTAATAGATTAGTTGTAATTTGTACAAAAAATTGTGCAGTAGAACTATATGCGTAAAATTTGTTTCAACAACCAATTCAAAGTCTCTTACGAGATAGAAAAAATATTTTTGTTGTTTAGCACTATTTTTATCAAGTACCGTATACAATTGTTTTTTCACACGGATTGATTGTAATCTATTTGTTTATGTTCTATACATTTAAAACATTCTTATTTGTATATGTTGTAGGTCTGCCAGATTTGTTCAAGAGCGTAAATACGATATTGAACAAAGTGTCTCATCGCTCATCGTCGGCTCACTCGTCATCTCACGCATCGACATCTCACGCATCGACATCTCACGCGTCATCATCTCACGCGTCATCATCTCACGCGTCATCATCTCGCGTCGACACCCAATTTTGCCAAAACCGCTGACATGAAAAAAAAAACGGTATTCTCTATTTCCTCCTGAGTAAGTATGTACGCCTAAAAAAAATACAATTTTCAACTTTTCTCCATCATGGGACCATCTGGGACAATATTATAAATTTTCTACGCCCCCCCCCCCCCCTCTCACTTCAAGCACTATGCTGGAAAACAAAATATAAATATAGTGATTATTCAGTATTTAAATGTTGAACAGTTAATCTCTTCCAAGTCCTTTTTCTAGAAAATTAAAATCATATCAAATCCTCCTACCGTTAATTTGTAAATTTTGTTTGATTTATGTAGCCTAAAATAGGAAAAATTTACCTCTTCATTAACCCCATGATAGAAACATCATTTGAATACTGCATAATCACTTCATAAATATTTTGTTTTCCAGCCTAGTACTTTGGCTGTTTGCTAAAAAGTACTCGCAGCCGTGTTACAATTGGAACATAATCGTAATGTTTCAATTGGAAGGCACAGTCAGCACACTTCTTTAAAGTCAGTTGGTATCACTACACCGTGGCTGTGGGAACCTCGGAATCAAATGTAATGTAATATATATCTGTATTAGCAGTAAGCTATTTACATAATTAAATTCACAGTACAAAATATTCAAGAAATACAGTACTAAATTATTCGTACTACATTTACAAGTAGCAAATTCTTAACACTATCAGGTAATCTATTATAGATCATCATACCTTTACCAAAAATTGAGTTATCTTGTTCTTTATACACTATTCTTGTGATATTAATATTTTCCCTAGTTCTCGTTATATAGCTATGTGTATGTTTATTTAAAACTATTTTATTACAAAGGTATTGTGGCTCCAACCCTTTGTTTATATTATAAATTAAAGTTAGACTGTTCAACAATTTCCGTTCTTAATCTAACAGTTTGCCATCACAAAGCTTGACCCATTTCTGCAATTGGAGCATCCCTTTTCACTACTAAAAATACTTCACATGGCTTTGTTCTGTATTCTCTGTACATAACAGAGAATCAGTAATTAAATTACAGAGAATCATTAAAGAGAATCAGTAATTAGATGAGCGTAGCGAAGATTTTCATTCCATATACCGAAAAATTTTGGGCTTGGTTTTTATGTTTTTTTTTTTTTTTTTTTTTTTTTTGTGTAATTTTGTACGCGGCATACAGGTCAGGAAAAAGTTTCAATCAACTCGAAACTTTTTTTACAAATTGGTGTTATACCAGAATAGGTTGGGATTGTTTTTCAGAAAAATCGGTCAAACGGATTTTCCGGAAAAAAATCGGAAAGTATGGAAATTCCCCATAAGAATAGGCCAGGGGAGAAATACTTGGAATTTTATTTTTTTCAAAAGCTCTCAAATTTATACTGAGTGTGTAAAGATCTATCATACCTATTTTAAGCGATTTATGGAACAATCGGATGTGAAATAACGAAGAAAACGCATTTTTAAGGTACTTTTTTACACATCAATAAAAGCAATTAAGAAAGCAATTAAGAAACTATTAAATATGAGCAACAAGTGTCACCAATAAATTGAAACGTTTAAAATCTGTGATGTATATGAAGAAGGCACTGGTTTGATTGTTTGGAAACCAAGGTTTATATACCAACAGACAGCCGCGGGTAAACCTTTGAAGTGATCCATGGCCTGTATATGTACATTGAGCTGACAAAATGTTCTTAATTCTACATTTCCATACTTCTAAGCTCATCTCACAACGCATATAAGGCGTTTTCCTAGTTACATAACAGGAAATTTGTAATTACGTTGCAGATATCATTATTATATGAATTAGATAAGAGTAGTCATAATATTGATCCATGTGGAACTCTTACATTATTTCGTTCTATATAAGAATATGAATTATTGAATTAAACTTGCTGTCTCCTATTTTCTGAATACTATTTTAACCACTTTAATACTGTTCCACTCACTTATACCATATTTCGAAAGTTTATAATAATAATTTCTTGTTCTAAATTGTTCCTGGATCTTCGTGGAAGTTATTGTAACCGTTTCAAATATTTTTTCGAATGAACATTTGATGTAAAATGATATTAAACGTTGTCTATTTTTCTTCATTTCAAACACAACAAGTTATTTTTATGTCTCCTGAATCTTCCACATCTTACAAATACAGTAGGGCGATTAGATTTCAAAAAATAACTATATCGGCCTAGTCTAAATAGAGTATTTTATTCATATTCATCAAGTTGTAAACTAGGCTTACGATTCCGATTGGGGACATGTCTTGTATCAACCCTCTATAGGCTAGTATGCGGCACAAATACTGACCACCCTTAAATATCACTTTCCTTATCTCAGCGCCCAAAGGTGAAATATACAATATTCTAGATAAGGAAATATTCTGGGAGAACAAGGATGGAACAAACAAAGTTAGGGGCTGATTTCGATTGAGGACATGTCTTGTATCAACCCTATATAGGTCAATATGCGACACATATACCGACAACCCTTAAATATCACTTTCCTAATCTCAGCGCCCAGAGATCAAAGATGGAACAAAAAAGTTAGGGGCTGATTTCGATTGAAGACATGTCTTGTATCAAGCCTCTATAGGTTAATACGCGGCACAAATACCGACAACCCTTAAATATCACTCATAAAATCTCAGCGCCCAGGGATGAAATAAACAATATTCTAGATGAGGGAATATTCTGGGAGAACAAAGATGGAACAAAAAAAGTTAGAGGTTGATTTCGATTGAAGACATGTCTTGTATCAACCCTCTATAGGTAAATACGCGGCACAAATACCGACAACCCTTAAATATCACTCATAAAATCTCAGCGCCCAGGGATGAAATAAACAATATTCTAGATGAGGGAATATTCTGGGAGAACAAGGATGGAACAGAAAAAGTTAGGTGCTGATTTCGATTGAGGACATGTCTTGTATCAACCCCATATAGGTCAATATGCGGCACAAATACCGACAACCCTTGAATATCACTCTAAAAAACTCAGCGCCAAGGGATGAAAACGACAATATTTTAGATAAGGGAAGATTCCGGGAGAACAAAGGTGGAACAATATAGTTAGGGGCTGATTTCGATTATGAACATGTCTGGGATGATTTTTATATGAGTCAATATGCGGCACAAATACCGACAACCTTAAATATCACTCTAAAAATCCCAGCGCCCAGAGATGAAAATTACACAGTTTTAGCAGAGATGAAAGTGACATTATTTTAGATAAGGGAAGATACTGGGAGAACAAAGATGGTACAAAAAAGTTAGGGACGTATTTCGATTGTGAACATGTCTGGGATCATCACCATATAGGTCAATATGCGGCACAAATACCGACAACTCTCGAATATCACTCTATAAAACTCAGCGCTCAGGGATGAAAATGACAATATTTTAGATAAGGGAAGATTTCGGGAGAACAAAGGTGGAACAAAAAAAGTTAGGGGCTGATTTCGATCGTGAACATGTCCGGGATCATTCCTATATGAGTCAATATGCGGCACAAATACCGACAACCCTTGAATATCACTCTAAAAAACTCAGCGCTCAGGGATGAAAATGACAATATTTTAGATAAGGGAAGATTCCGGGAGAACAAAGGTGGAACAAAACAAGTTAGGGGCTGATTTCGATTGTGAACATGTGTGAGATCATCCTTATATAGGTCAATATGCGGCACAAATACCGACAACCCTTGAATATCACACTAAAAAAACTCAGCGCCCAGGGATGAAAATTACAATGTTCCAGGTAAGGGAAGATTCAGGAGAACAAAAATAAAACAAAAAAAGTTTGGGCTGATTTCGATTGGGGAGATGTCTTCAGTGTATTTTTTCATGGGTTGACCCCACTATTCATTCACGCAAAATTCTGGACGTCCTAAATTAGTTCTAACCTGTTTTTTTCCATTCAGTTGGCTAACCTTAAATACAGTGATTCGAAGCTTGATTCATCCTACTCGGGCGATAGAATAATTTTTGGGGCGCAATTTGATTTCGCTCTCTTTAGCGTAAAGCGAGCGCAAAGCGATCGAATGTTTTGTTTTAATATTTACGTTGATTACCCTGTTTGCGATACATCGACTATATATCGCAATATTTGCAGCTGACCTTGAGAGATCAGCTGTTCTCTGTTTAATTGTAATATGTCACGTGAAATAAGTAGTAAAATGTCAAAACGAGTACGAAGCTCTAATTATACTCTGAAAGAGAGTATTGTGTTGGTGGATGCAGTGGAGAGGCATCCCGTGGTCAACTGTAAGAAGACGGATGCCGCCTCGAACAAAACAAAGGTATGTATGTGTATGCAAAGGTATAGTGGTCACAAAGCTAGGCCTAGCCGGTGATCTGTAGCTCAAACCAAATTCAATGCTCAAACTCAATGGCCCTACATTAGGGCCTAGACTTGATCTAGGCCTACGCCCAACTGTTTTGTCTATATGTGTTGAAGTATTATAACTACTATAGTACTAACCGTTCTGTATTGGGGTTATGTTGAGTGGGGTAGATGAAAGGTAAAGTTAGTAGGGCAGGGGATGAACCCTAAAATTACAATCTAGGCCTAGGCCCTAGTTGTTCATACTTCATTCAACACAGAACCTCATCCTACCTATCCTAACCATCACTAAAAACCTACAAACCTGTGAAATATCAAAATAAAACCCTAAAACAGACTGGTTACGCATATAGGCCTAGGCCTTTTACTATGTACCTGTCAATGCGGAGTTCTCCGATTAACGTAGACCTACAGTTAGCTCTCAATGCAGTGTTTAATTATTCAAACTTTCATCATCAGGCTGCTGAATGGGATGAGGTTGCTGCGGAAGTTAATGCGGCAACAATAAGGCAGCGAACCGGAGAGCAGTACCGCCTGAAATATGACACCCTGAAGAGGGAAACAAGGCGTCGTCATGCGGCGGATAAAGCCGGCGCCAATAAAACGGGAGGCGGGGTGCATGTGCCCATCATTCGTTCTGAAGATGTTTATTCCAGGATAAGGACATGCATTCCGTTTCAGTGAGGGGGCTGACAGAGACTGCTGATAGTGATGGTGTTGCTGGTAAGCTTGTCATTTCATCTTCTTGCAAGTAATCATTTATCCGCAAATATGGTGTCGACTATTTTGAATCATTAATAATAGGCCTAAGCCTACAATTTTTAAAACACTAGACGAGTTTCACAACTTCGTACACGACTCAAATTCTGCATCTACCCATTTTCCAACATGCAGTTTAATACTGGATTGCATTATTTACACATCAAGTTAATATATTAGTTATCAGTTGCCCTATAGGCATAGTCTTTCAATTACATATCATCCAGGAGCCTTATTCTGTAACTTGAAGTCGCACATTGCGAGATGATCTCGCAGCGAGATGAGTTGGTCGCGCCAGTTTGGTATTCTATAAGAGTGTAGTGACGTCAGACCTGCGAGATGGTGTCTCGTCCAAGCGAGATCAACTCGGGAGTCGTACTGTCAGTGAGTTCGAACCCATCAACGAAACCATCAAAAATAAGTGTTCGAGAAGGTATGTTGAAATAGTGTGTAAATTATTATTTAGGCAGTATGTAGTGTTTACAGTAAGTTTGAAATGACTAAATAAATACTAAATGAACGAGGTATTATACAAACTGACATAACTACTCCAATTATTTTAATACTATTATCGTAAGTGAGGTTAGGTTTATGTAAACATTGGTTCATTATGAGGTTGTAGGCCTAGGTCCTCGGCTATTTCTTATAAGGTCTTACCAATTACAAGGTTGAACTTGGGCTAGTATCCTACACTAAGACCTATAACCTATAAGATCGAATATTTACAATGATAGACGCCCTAGGCCTATGTTGTGTGCATTTTTAAGCAAGACTATGACCCTATTCCACTAGTCCTAGGCATTGGCCTAGGTCTATCTTTGGACTAGGGTAGGCCTAGGTCTAGATTGCTATTGATAGAAAAACGGATTAGTTACAGTAGGTTTCTCTTTGGTAAACCTATGTCTAGGGCTAGGCTGAAGACCACCTAGGCCTATATACTTAATGGCTAAAACTTGGAATATTAAAATACAAAAATCTTTGCTTTTACAGGTTAGATAAATGGAGGGTTGGCTACATTTGAACGAGTTGGAGCGGGCACGTGTTGCCAACAATGCATTGCGCCAGCGTATGAGGATTAGGAGAAGAAATATAAGAAGAGTCACTGAGCCATTCAATGATATGTCAACGTCCGACTTTGTGAAGCTGTATCGGCTGCCACAGCGTCTCGTGCGTGGCATTGTTGACGTGTTACGTCCTGCTATGCAGCAAGGCGTTAGGACTAGTGCAATTTCATTGGAAACAAAGGTGTGAAGGTTCATTAAATCTAAATATAGATTTTTATTCATCAAGCAAATAAATAAGTAGGTTTAATATAAGATCCTTGCCCTAGATCAAAAGTAGTGTACACTGTACTGGGTACAAGTTATTACCGGGGACGTAATAGGATAGATATCAGCCTATTCTTCTTCTAGTAAGTAAGCCGTCCCCTGTGGCTAAGTCAGGTATCGCTAGTGGTAGTGACTGAAGTCATGTAGGGCATGGGTTTGAGTCCTGCATAAGGCATGAGTTTTTGTAAATGTCCTTTCAACTATCATCACTTCATCGTTTCATCATCACCCGCTCATTCGTACCCCCGTATAACCTAGCTGTTGGTGGGGTCGTTAAGCAGCATATAAGATAATGAGATAAATTATGATTATTAGGTTCTTGCTACATTGAGTTTCCTGGCATCTGGGTCGTACCAGCGAGCTGTTGGACAGGACTTCACTCTAGCAATGAGTCAGACCATGGTGAGCCGCAGCATCCACGCAGTCAATCAGACTATGGTACATACGTGGATTCAATTTCCACAAACGCAGGCTGAGAGGAGGGTAATAAAAGAGAGGTAGGTTTTTATAACCGGCATTGGCAGCGTAGTGGCTAGTTCACTAGCCTTGTGATCCGGGAGGTGAGGGTTTGATCCCCGCTACCCTCTGTTATATAGATTAATATCAATATGGTTCCCATAACATGGGCCATAACCACTTCCTTCCCCCTATACATAATTTTAACTGTATAATAATAGCTTCATCTTATGATCCCACTGCTCATAAATCACACGCCAATGCCATAAGATGATATTATATCCATAGTAAATCATATAATATGATATCCATAATGTATCATATAATATGTTGATTAAAATATGTAGCTCAGTAACCAATTGCCAATTATGTTACTAGGCTTACAAATATGGAGTCAATAAATAGGTGTCGTCTAGGTAGAAAATGTGATAAATTGTATAGTATTTGATTGTTAATACCCGGGCAACCACTATTCCTACAATCACCTGTTTTACCTGATGCTGTATTATCCCACCAGTTCAGTCTATTCTATTAGGGAGCAGATTGTGTCTAGCCAAAGAGAATGTGGCGAGATAAGGACTTGCTATGTAACATCGGACTCTTTGGGTTGTTGATCAGTTAAAGTACCCAACCTGTACACCATTTCTAGTAACATTATTATTATTATTATTATTCGTTTATTAAATAGCTTAGAAGCCAGTAAAATACATATTAACAATACAAAGATTATTGCATCATGTCATTACACATAAAAAAACATACAATCACAAAATACAACAAACTCCCTTACTAAATTATTTACAACAATCTATCTCTCCCTTCTAATCCATTCAATACACTTAATTTTAAAACTACCCACACTTCTTACATTTCTGATGGTACTAGGTAGCTCATCATATTCTTGCATCCCATTATTAAATATCGAACTTGACCATTTTTTTCCATTACACTGTCTTCGAAAACATTGATCAGGTAACCATTCTGGAGAACAAATCAAGTGTGCTAATTTGGTACCACTCGAAGAAGTTTTTAGCCTTCTCTCTCGTCTTACAACGCATACATAGCGTTTTCCTAGTTATAATAAATTACAGACGACAATAATATTCCTTAATCCGTTCACCAACCCTATCCTTATGTTTGTTAGTGGGAAGCCCTTGAATGTTCTGTTTCAGGTTTTACGCAGCTACTGGTATGATATATAGGAACAATAGGCGCTGTAGACTGTACACATGTAGCTATAGTCCGCCCAGTTGTTCACGAGGAGCATTTCGTCAATCGCAAGAGCTACCACTCGCTGAATGTGCAAGCGGTAAATTACCCTAGTTATTGAAATAAGACGTGTTTGGTAGGAACTTCATAGAAGGAAAAGGTTACATGGATTCATTTCTTTTTTACGAGTTTTCAAGGTAACGGGTACCTTTGGTGTAAAATCAATCAATCTTTTTAAAACAAATTGAGTAAAAGTCAATGAACATTTGAAATATAAGCATATAGATACTAAAGTTACCGGTATTTTAATATAGACGTGTTGTAGGCCTATATTTGAAAAATAAAATTCATATTTTTAGGTGTGCGATTACGATATGCGTATTTTAAACATAAACGCGAGATATGCTGGATCCACGGGAGACGCCTTCATTTGGCGAATTGGCGGCATTCTGCGTGCAAGGCAGAATTGGCGAGGCGGTACGCAGCTGGTGAGAGGGGAGAGTGGATCATAGGTAGGCTTAAGGCCGGTCCACACGATGGTTTGCAATGGGCGAGATTACACCTCCCTTTCAATCGGCCGATTCAAAGGGCAATGGTTTGCAGTCCACACGGTAAAATATGAAAGAGGTTGCAATGCGGTGACTTACTTTCAAACAGGCCAATCACAGCAGACCATAGCCTTAGCAGTGATCGATCCCAGCGCAGAAAACAAATTAAAGGCGGTGTGTTATTGCGGGATCACGAAAACGTAGTTGTCAAATTGAAAGTGAGGTTAATTATTATAAATATCCACACGATGGTTCCATGTAAAGATAGACATTTTATAAATATCGAAATAAGAAAGTGCGGATTCATTTCCATTCCATTTATATTTGACCAGGCCCTAGACCGACCAGTATGGTATTATCTCGAAAGAAGAAGATAAAAGCAGTGGCAGCTGTAACTTTGCTTCTTATCGAGTTTCAGCGTCGAAATGAATTGAGATCTAGGGCTAAAAAAAGTAATAACAGGAAGATGTGGATTAAGGAATGGCTCGACAAGTATAGCAAACTGAACCATTATGAGACAATATATGTAGAGTGGAGACTCCGATCAAGAAAGGTTCCGTCGAGTATTGCGGTTGAGCACCGACGGTTTTGATTCGCTTTTGGCAATGGTTTCGCCAATCATTGAACGACCAGACACCAATATGCATTGTGCTATTCCAGCCGGAAAGCGACTGTCCCTGACCTTACGGCATTTGGCTACAGATAAGCTTAAATCAATCTTGGTGGAAGAAGGTAGGGCTTCCCAATAGCCTAGGTTCAATAGACTTTGATGTAGAGATTAGAGGCATGATCATTGTTTTTTGTTCCAACAAGCGAGACATTATTCTCTCTCAGTGGCACGTTCGGACTGGGTCATAGCACAGTAGCCGAGATTGTGCCGGAAGTTTGTCAAGCCATACGCTTCGTGTTGCTCGAATTTACAAGGAGCCCAAATTCGGAAGCTGATTGGAAGACGAGCGGGTCGGTAGAGTAAATTTAGAGTTCAAGCCGCGCCCCGTTCGGTCAATTCCTTAGAACGGCTAATAACTCATCATATTAGCAATGTTGCGGTGGCTCTGCCGTAAGATGCTCGCTTTTGGTCGCGAAGGTCACCAGTTCGAATCCCGCTTTAAGTATCTTTTTTGTTTTCATGAAATGATGTTTTTGATAATGTTCTACTATCCTTCTCTATTTTCTGAAAACCTAAAAAATATATGAAGTTATATTTGTCGTAAGAATTATTATTACGGTACGAGGAATTGGTTAGGGCAGAGATAAGCTATAATGGTTAGGGTTAGGTGGGTTAGGTTTTTGTCTTCTTGAATTAAAGAGAAGCTATATGGTTAGGGTTAGATGGGTTAGGTTTTTGTCTTTTCGAATGTTAAAAGACTAAACTTTCACTCTTGGTGTTTTGGGCAAAAATAGACAACAATTTGACGTTTACTGAAACGCGGGAAACGATACCTAAAACACGACTGTGATTGGTCGAACGGGGCGTGGCTTGAACTCTAAATTTACTCTACCGACCCGCTCGTATTGGAAGGTATGAATAAATTAACTGGGCCCAGCTGGTGGTGGTAGGCCTAATATTCATTTTACATAGTCCTATAAGTTTAAATTTAGTTAACAATTTATTATTTTACCGGTATAATATTTCCAGGCTGTTGCTGACCAGATTTGGGAGCGATGGGATTATCCAAACTGTATTGGAGCCTTGGATGGGAAACATATTCTAATTCAAGCACCGCCAGGATCGGGGTCGACGTACTTCAATTACAAAAGTGATTTTAGTATTGTCTTGATGGCTTTAGTGGATGCAGATCTGAGCTTGGTATGGAATCACAATAAGTAGACGTATGAACAAAAGTCGCCTCCATATATTATAATAGTGTGGCACAGTGTTCATTTAAAATGTTTTGAATGCTTTCAAATGTTGAAAGCTACCAAATGTATAGAATTGACTGAAAGTTACAGAATGTACTTCAAAAAGTAACAAAAATACGGAATTGCAATTAGGCATATAAATTATTTTGTAATATATCGTGATACCGGTACGGTTTATTGACTGGAAATAGTTGTATTTTTACCACAAAATTTGACAGCCCAAACTGAAACCTGGGCCCACGTGTGTTTAGATATAAAAAAATTATTGGAGCTCTTGATAAAAGTTAATGGCAGTGAAAGTTTTCATATTGCGTATGCCTATCGATGATCGACAAGGCGTAGGTCCACCCTTTAGATTTATTTTCATCTTTTCAGATTTATCTATGCCGACGTAGGTATGAATGGAAGGATCAGTGACGGCGGAGTTTGGGGAAGGTGTGATTTGAAGGCGGCGCTTGACAATGACACTGTCAATCTTCCTCAACCTTGTGTTCTCCCCGGCACAAATGATGAGATCCCTTATCACATCGTTGGTGACGAAGCCTTCTCACTAAGCAAGACACTGATGCGACCGTATAATGCGGCTGAATTACGGGGTGATTGGTTTCGCCGAATCTTTAATTATAGGTCAGTGATAATTCTCTTCTGTGAATACTGAACTGACCGATATATTTGTCATGAATTGAAATTACCTTAGAAAATGTAGGCCTACATAGAATTTGCATACTTTGCAGATTGTCGAGAGCTCGCCGTACGTCAGAAAATTGTTTTGGTGTGCTGGTTCATCGATTTGAAATATTTCGAGCTCCCTTGTGGACATCTCCTGAGGATGCGATCCATCTG
This sequence comes from Brachyptera putata, assembly GCA_907164805.1. Lineage (NCBI taxonomy): Eukaryota > Metazoa > Arthropoda > Insecta > Plecoptera > Taeniopterygidae > Brachyptera > Brachyptera putata. Next base: position 28,834,146 of record OU015465.1, read on the forward strand.
GTTTTGGCAACCGTTGCTCTGCACAACTGGTTGAGAACAATCAGCATTCATCGATCGATGTACACCCCTCACAATTACATCGACCATGAGGATCTCCTGACTGGTCGCATACAACGTGGCGAGTGGAGAGATGGTCCACAACCAGCTGGCATCCAAGGACTGGCACACTAAGGTGGAAATCGCATTGGAGAAGAACCAAGGAGAATGCGAGACATTTTGTGTCACTTTGTGAATGGTCAAGGAGCTAGAGACTGGCAAGATAGAATGATAACGATCGCTTATCATAGAACGATACAACTATCGCCAACATGAGTGACTCAATAGATGAGAGTCGTGAAAAACTAATTAAAATAATGAAACCTGACAATTCAAAAATGACACTGGCAGCCACAAATGAAGTAGAGATTATAAAAATTATCAATAATCTTAAATCAAAGATGTCAACAGGTTGGGATGAAATCCCTACCAATGTAATTAAAAGGGCAAGTCCATTTATTGCTAGACCATTATCAGTTATAATCAACTTTTCTTTTTTAGTGGGTCGTTTTCCCACAAAAGCGTCACTAGCAATAATAAAACCATTATATAAACAAAAGGGCAGTGAAATGGATGTAACAAACTGCCGCCCATTATCTTTACTTCCCGTATTTTCAAAGATTTTTGAAAAAGCTTTTCTATATCGATTAAATAATTATTTAAAATCATACAACATTATTACCTGTAAACAGCATGGATTTCGTAAAAAGTTTTCTACTATGACAGCATCGTTTAGCTTAGTTCATGAGATAGTCAATGAGTTAGAAAAGAAAAATGTGACTGCCACAATAATGTGCGACTTATCGAAAGCTTTCGATACTATTAGTCATAGCATCCTTATGAATAAACTAGAGTACTATGGTATCAGTGGTGTGGCAGGGGAATGGATCAGATCCTACCTATCTGGAAGACAGCACAGAGTCCAATTAAGTGAGATAGATGTCTCAAGATGGGAAACCGTCAAACATGGCGTCCCTCAAGGATCAATTTTGGGACCAGTATTATTTTCTATATACGTTAACGATCTAGTCGCAAATATGCCAAGAAATATATGTGAGGTGGTACAATATGCAGATGACACCAGTGTCATAGTGAAAGCTACAAATGAAGTTGACCTTGTATTTAACGCACAAATTGTATTTTTTGAACTAGAAAAATGGTTTGAAGCTAATAAATTAAAACTTAATGGAGACAAGACTAAACTTATGCGGTATCAATTGAAAGGTGGTTTGAAAGAGTTTACTTTAGATTTTAACGAATGGCAACTTGAATCAGTAGAAGAGTGCAGGTTTTTAGGATTGATTATAAGTTGAAATGGTTTAAGCATATTGAAGTATTATGTAAGACGCTTTCGTCGTCTTGCTTTGCCCTACGCACATTGGCGAACCAAGTCAGCTTGGACACATGCAGAACTGTCTATTTCGCAAATTTTCAATCTCATATACAATATGGAATCTTGCTATGGGGTGCCTCATCAAAGGCAGAAAATATTTTCATCTATCAAAAAAAAGCAATTAGAATGATAGGTAAATTACATTGTAATGATTCTCGTAGGAAACTGTTTGGTCAACTAAAAATATTAACTGTGACTTGTTTATACATCTTAAGTGTAGTGCTTTTTAAATGGGACAATCTGCAATTATTTGTAATAAATTCACAAGTTCACGATCATGACACACGAGGTGGAGAAAACTTCAGGTCTAAAAAGAATAGTTTCAAAATAGCTGACAGGGATCCCATAACTGTCGGGACCCACCTTTTAATCATTTACCAACTATTTTTAAAAAACAGTCCACTTCAAGAGTAATATTCAAGGAAAGCGTTGAAAGTTTCCTCATTTCACATTCATTTTATAACATTGACGAATTTTTAAAAGCTTCTACTTTGCAAGTGTGATTACTGTGTAAAAATAAGAGGAAATGAATGATGATTATAGATGTGGTTGACGAATGTACAAAAACATATGACTTTGACATGATTGTTTTTAATTTAATTTCTTTCTATTTTAATATTATTGACTATTATATTTATACCCTGACTTATTTCAATACTCGTACTTTTATATGCAAATGTACACATGAGTGTGATTGTCATTACAATTGATATGGAATAAAAATTATTATTATTATTATTATTATTATTATAACATAAGTTCTTGCGCAGACAGGCTGGGGGTCAGGAGTCAATTGCATTGTTGGTTTATTTATGTGGGGTTTAACGACGGAAGTTTTTTTTAAAAATAACATCGAAACTTGATACAAAATCATTGTTCCCCAATCAAGGTCTAACCTCCATTACTTCATTGTCACGAAAAAGTCTGAGTTTTTGTCAGTCGATTCGTTTTGATGTGCTCGATGATAATATCAAAACAGATGATAGGCTGACCTGGATAATTTTTTAGATATACGTATCAATACACCAAAATGAAGTCAAAATAGCAACTTCATATTTCATTCAAGCGCTGTAACTTCGGCAAAAAAACAGTGTATCTGATGCAATTTCAATTCAAGAATTCACTTGTTCAATAAAGCTTGACTCAATTTCCAATGTAGAATTACTTCCAAAATTACATTTGGTTGATGTAAAATAAGCTGTTTGAGATAAATTCATTTTCTCTTAATTTAAAATGAAAAAACCTACTGTGGCTAAAATCTGTGGTACCAATGCTTGACTCTTCTAATTTATTTATATTGGGTGTAAATGGAGACGTTGTACTGGTGGATAATGATGAATGCGAGATGAAAGTTGATTTTATGAGGTGTTTTGGATAGAGGGAAATCTGTCAGGATTATCGACCATAATGGGAATTGAACCCCGGTCTCCTGAATGACTGTACAGTGTGCTAGCACACTTGACCACCTGTCTCAGCCATTCAATGTTTCAATTAGTGATTCAATCGATTACATCTATTATAAGTTGAAAAAGTCGGAGAGATGAGTTTTTATTCCATTATAAATGTTGACCTAGAGATACAACAATGTATGAAAAAACAGAATATAATAACAATAAACTTGAAAATAACATTATGTTACTTATTTTATTTTAATAGTGGAATAATTATGAAAATCAAGAGATAGGCATATATTTGAAATTAGAAAGAAAATGAGAAAAGCTCTATAATAATCTGATGCCGGTATGAATTCAAACTTCAACTATAATAATAATTACATTAGAATTCAGATTATAGTACCATCGTGTGGTTGGAATTCATAAAATATTAGGCCTATACCTGATTAGGGTTATCAGGATCATATTTAAATAATATCTGATGAATTTCCAACGTGGCCCGGGCTCGCGACCAAGGATTCATCCTCCTCAACTTTAGAGAGACACTATTGCCACACGCAGTCGACTCGTCTGGCTCTATATTGTCTTCTCCCACCAGCTTTTCCAACATATTCATGGCTGACTGAACCTGTTTCGAAGATTCTCCGTCAGTGTCCGGGATCTTCTTCTTCCTCTTCCGGAAGCTTGGCGGAATTGGTCCGCGACTACCACTAGCTCCGGCTGTTTGCGTGTTTGGTAAACTACCGCCACCTGTGTTCGGACTGCTTTCAGTCGAAAGTATGACTTCTGGATTGTCGACCATCTCTTCATCCTCCTCTTCCTCTAACACTAATAATCCAGTGACTGGGTGGACTATGTAATCACGACCTTTAGCAGTTGGTCTCATGGTTGACGTAGTTTGTTCCACGACCACCGAATCCGTTAGAAAAATTAGATCTTTATAGTGCGGAAATGTTGGAATATAGATTTCGTCTGTGCCCGCACCACTTGCTTTGGATTTCAACACCTTATGGCTTACTTGGAATGTGGATCGAAGTGAGTTAAATCTAGCCACGATTGCTTCCACTGCAAAAATAGATGAATAAAGTTCTATATAAACCTAGCCTACCTATGACTGCTAATTATGTTAATACTGTGAAATTGTTGACAATTTTGTCATAATCCAAAGATATTGGTATTATTATTTTATTGATGACCTTTAGGTAGCTTTGTATGATAGGCCTAGGATACAAACTCAATGGCCTAGCTAGACCTTAATACCTTCACCCATAGGCTAGGCCTACTATAGTAGCAGAACTTCAAGATGAAAGACTTGAGACCTAAGCTTTTCTAGGTCAAACTGGATAAACTGTCTCACAATTGATCACGATTCACTAGATAAGCCTGATAGGTCGTAGTAATATATGAACAAAAACAATTAAAGTAAGTTTCCCAAATGGGGCTAGAGATAGGCCTAGGCAAAATATATTGTACCATTACCAGAGAAATTATAATCGAGGAGACGGCAAAGTTCATCCATGAAGGCAGACTTTTTGTATACCGGTACCATATGTTTGGGATGTTTCGGATTCCATAATATGGGATTGTCTCTATAATAATCTATTAAAATAAGTTCTCTTTCGAGGGTCCACTGTACACTGTTCGGCGGCATTTCTCTTCCTGCTATTCGAAGTATTGCTGTGACTTCACAACAGTCATGCATTTTCATTGGCTGCTGAGCCAATCTGTGCAACAATCGGCCCTTTACAATGCTCGATTATAGAAGCAGTCTCTAAACGCAAAGATTGAATCTGAAACGTGCGACACCGCAATGGGAGGCAGTCCACACACAAGGTTTGAATCGGCCGATTGAAAGGGAGGTGTAATCTCGCCCATTGCAAACCATCGTGTGGACCGGCCTTTATGTGTTATGTACTATGATACAGGGTACATTCTGAGTGATGTGTAAATGTTCGAGCAGGGGAACCAAAGTTTACGATGCTTTTTATACGAACATTTTATAGTTCTAGATAGACCTTACTGTCAGAATTCTAAAAAATTCTAGCATTTCCATAATTTATTTTCATTTGACTGTCTTTCTTTTCCTTGATACCATGGAACACACGTTGAACTATACATTTATTTCCATTCTCAGGGGATTCTGGTTACGCCAACGAACCGTGGCTTCTAATGCCGATATTACATGCGGAGGCAAATTCACCGGAAGAGAATTCCACAAATGTTCACTGCCGCGCTCGTTGCTGCATCGAGCGATGTTTTGGACTGCTAAAGGCATGCTGGCGATGTCTTCTCCGCCACCGTTGCCTACATTATGATCCGTTCACGGCGAGGCAAATTGTGAATGCTTGTGCCGTACTCCACAACAGGGCAATTGACGCCCGTCTGCCGGATCCAGAGCCACTTACTCCAGAAGAAGAGGCAGCTGAATTGGCTTTGGATGCTAGGGACTCGGCCCCAAATCCCATTGATATCAACAGGGATTTTTCAGGTCATTCCCGTGCAATTCAAGCAAATGTAGTGGCAAGGCTCTGGCAACGACGACATCTCTGATTAAATTTGTATTGAATTAGGCCTTATTATTTCCTTCATGTAGATCATACATTTTTATAGACATAGGCCAACCATACAAAATAGGTAGTAGGTATTAATATAAATGCGTTATATATATATAATATATATATAATAATATATGTATATATATCATATATATAAATAGGCCTATGTATATTTATATTAATGTATAAAAAGTTGAAATTTGGAACAAAATTTAGATTTATTGATACAATCTTATTATTTACACGTGTTTATTGTGCTTGAACATGGAAAAAATTGAAATTTAGAACAAAATTTTGATCTATTGATACAATATCTCATTAATTATTATTATTTACAAATATTTGTGTTAGATCAGGCTGTATTTCTCTTTCTTCAACTGGGCAATCTCTTCGGCTGCTGCCGCCCGTCGTTCGGCTGCTGCCGCCAGACGTTCGGCTGCTGCCGCCAGACGTTCGGCTGCTGCCGCCCGTCGTTCGGCTGCTGCCGCCCGACGTTCGGCTGCAGCCGCCCGTCGTTCGGCTGCTGCCGCCAGACGTTCGACTGCTGCCGCCTGTCGTTCGGCTGCTGCTGCCCGTCGTTCGGCTGCTGCCGCCTGTCGTTCGGCTGCTGCTGCCCGTCGTTCGGCTGCTGCCGCCTGTCGTTCGGCTGCTGCTGCCCGTCGTTCGGCTGCTGCTGCCCGTCGTTCGGCTGCTGCTGCCCGTCGTTCGGCTGCTAGTGCCTGCCGCTCAGCAGCAATTGCAGTTCTAATTGCTGATTCGTTGATTTCTTGGACAGTTGATAGCATTTTTAATTGAGTCTCCATTTTTGTATCTTCTATCAATTTGAATGCATCCGCTGCTCTGTCGTACGCATTTTCATCTATACGGCATCGTTTACCTAGTGTAAATCATAAAATTACTAAATTAAAATTATTTCTACATATCCATGATGCATTATTAATAGAGTGATTACTGCACCATTCATACCTATCATCATAAACAATATTAAGGTAAAGATACAAGTTACTGGGCCCAAAAAAAATATTGCAGTCACATACAGATGTAGGAAAATAAATTATTGGTATATTTCCCAAATAGCATATTCCAAGAACAACTCCATCTCACAGCCTGCATAGCAAGTAGCAACTTCATACAGTTGATTGACATATAATTTTATTCTTTGATGGAATTTCAAATGTTTTCAATTTCTGTGTACGAATGTTAGAAGTAGTTAGTTTCTTAAGGTGGAAAAAAGTGTCTTTGAGAGTATTTTCTTCTGCCTAAAGATACAATATAACTGATTACCTAAATTACAGAATATTTAATGACCCGTAGGTAGGCCTAGACGTAAGTTCTGGAAACATACCAGTCTCAACTTTCTTCCCGTTCCTGGAACTTTTGTTCGTGGTCTCATTTGCCGTTGTTTGGCGTAGGCCTACGCATTGAGATGTACTAGGCTCCATTAAGTCTTCAATGAAAATGACCTGGTCATTGATTGGATTCATGTTTGAAAGACAATCAACTATGCATAGGCTGGTCTTAGCCTCGGAATACTGTTCATCCTAGAAACACAATTATTCATTCAGCTGCAGACCTATCAATTACTCACATTATTTTTAATTGTAGCATATTCCAGTGTTCTATTGGGAGTATTCTAAGGTATAGTGTAGTGTGTAGAAAGGTGTAGAATGTGAGTATTCAGGCGGGATAGGTATATAGGCCTACACCTACCACGGGTAGGCCTATGGGTGGACCAAAACCTAGTTCATCCACTGATGGATCTCCGGTAGCCAGCTCCGGTCCAATAAACTCGAGGAGCTTCTCCTCGAGACAGGTCAACCAGGGGCCCTATTCTCGAGTTCTAAACACATGCGTTTTGGTGCCACGTGACCGCCATCGCGTACGCAAATCGTACGTTTTGAGTCAAACCCAATTCTCGAACACGAAAACCAATCGCGTAATACGTTATACCCGTGTGTTTTAACCCGCCGACCGAAACTCGGCGTTTTGATCAAAGCGTATGTGCGTTGTCATAATGGCGGCATGTGTTTCAATATCTCATGTTCCACATCCGACACGAAATATTTGATATCAAACTGAATATTCACTTTTCAAGACTTGAGTGTGTTTGTGAAGATTATCGTCATTGGCGAGAGTATTTTGTACATCGGAATTGGAAGGTTATCGAAAAGGAACATGCAATGGTAAGTCTAACCTCAAATTTTATAACCTCTGAAAAAGTACATCACCCTAGGCCTAGTCCTAGGGGATGTATACAAGTATTCAGGATAGGCATACATCAGTTTTCATGTGAAACATTGAAAGAAAGAAATAGTGAGCCACTCTGCATTAACTGACGATTTATTGTCATGTTATTGGGCCGTAGAACTAGCTTCAACCATAGGCCTAGCCTCAACCATTGAATTTGTAAGACGTAGGTCTACTTTTTAAATTACGTCAGACCACTAGGCCCTAGCACTGTAGCCCTAGGCCTACTTAATAAACCTATACCTAGGGCCCTACTTCTCAAGATTGCAAGCTCCACTACACACTAGCAGAAATTACTTAGGTCTATGCGAGTAGAGCAGCGCCACTCAGCCGGCTCGGTCAGTTAACGCTCAAGCCGAGCGTGGGTTCGAGTCCCGCCTAAGGTCATGGGTTTTTGTAAACATCATCAAATTATTAGGCCTACGCGCTCATTCGTAAAGACCAAATAGCCGAGCTGTTGGTTGGTCGTTAGACAAACAATAATCATCATCATGAAGCATGTTACGGTATCCACATCGATTGTCCAATCTCGGCAAGCGTCACAAAATTGTCACTTTCAATTTTTCTTTATAGTAGCTGCAGTTCTGCCATGTGAGATTGGTTGTACTTTTCTGACGCTTCCTTCGTTTAAAAGAAAGGCTACTGGAGATCTTACACGATGCTACTTGCTGGGGACTTCGGCAACCGTGGACGGGTACCAAACCATCGATGACATGGGACGAGGACTAGGAATCAGCGATTGACGTGCCATCACAATTCAGCAGTTGAAGAAAATTCATAATTGGATGGGAACCCGCCGTGTGTGTAGAACAAAACAGTGTTACCGGTACAAATTGTTCAAAATTTCAGTGGTGGGCCTACCCTGGTACAGCACAGATGATTTGTGAAACGAGTAATTTGTCAAAATACTCTATTTAGTGAAATAATGGTGAACTCAAAGTGTACTTTCACAAAACAACTAGGCCTTACAAAGATATCATAGGCTAAGGGTGTATGAAATATGTTCAGGTGAAACTAAACTGTAACTTTTTCAAAGAAGTGTAAATCAGTTTGTGAAGAGAATAGAATCATGTAGAGCACCCGTATTTCACTTAGCACTGTTAATAATTACACAGTTGTAGAAAATAAAATTGATGTTGACTATATGAGTGCATTATTATAGAATCTTCAGTGTGTAATTCGAAATTATTGAAATTATCCATAGGCCTACCTTCGCCCTTCGCTTTGCATCAGTAAGCCTAATGCCGCTTTTACTGACTCGCGTTGTGAGCGACGCGTTAGAAGCGTCAGTCGCGCTGGCCAATCAGCTAACGTGTTTTGCGCGAAACGTGAGTGGTCAGGGCGACGGACGCTTGTAACGCGTCGCTCTCAACGCGAGTCAGTAAAAGCGGCATAAGAGAGAATGTCAATTTATTTGACGGCTGTCCGCAAAACGGGATATCAAGATGGTACAGCGTAACAAAATCAATACATGTATAGATGCACAAAGGTTTTACAAAACTGATTACAAAAAAATCCTGAAATATTATAGAACATCATCAAAACCATGTATACCGGTATACATTTTTTTAAATGCTCATAATAATATCTTCATTTGTGCGGCGGGGCTTTTCTTCCACCAAACCGCTTCAGTCGAGAGACCGGATTGACCAAGTAAAACGTTGAAAAATAATCATGTCAAGAGTCAAACGTTTAGTTAGGTTGCAAAATTATAAGAAGTACAGTACGCAATGTGAGAATACCAAATTGTATGAAAATCGGATTGTTTTTGTATGGATGAATATGCATTGTTCAATGACACAATGTGAAGATAGATTAGGGCCTAGTTTGTATCACGACAGTTTTATTGAAACGTCGTTCTACCAAAAACCGTAATGATAAAATTTCGACGATTTGTTTTTTATTGTCTCGGAACGGAACGTAGCCGACAAAACCTACCTTCCGTGCGAACCAATCTCCTTCCTCTTTTCAGAATCTGCCAGGATCTTCAAGTCACAAGAACAATTAGTTTATAATGTAGGGCTGCAGATATTCAATAATTGATGTCCATGATAGGTACTAGTAAATGGAATAATTGAAGTTGAATGTATTTTATTGCCGTTATTAAAAATGAAAACTACAGATTTTCAACCAATACTACGCCCGTTGCACGGGATCGGCCATACTTTTGCTCCGCAATATTTTTTCGGTACGACATTACCTAGATGTAAACGCGTCGTAAAAATGATAATAATATTCAAGTTGATTAGGCCTAGTAGTGTAAGCCTTAGTAGGCCCTACATATGTGATTATATTTAGTGTTAAAAAAATTACATAATTTACATGAATCTTATTTCATTCAGCAAACAAATTTAGTGCGGGTCGATCGTACACGTTCGTTCAATATACTTATGTTCCGTTGTTTAGGGGGCGGCGGTTACCCACCAGAATAATAGCCATCCCAGGGAATAATAGGGTAATTGAGTACAACAGGATTAGGTCGTAGTTATTATAAAGTCAATTCTTAGATACAGGAAATGCAGGCTTGCTGCACATTCAAGTGTTGTGATGGAACAGCGTCCAATTCTTCGACAAGTTCACTAGCAGGCATCCAACTGTTGACAGAAACCATATACAGTTATAATTAGACACGCCTGTATCAGACAAAGAGTACTAGAATCAAATTAATTAGATATATCTTAGCCACCAACTAGTCCTACCGCTAGGCCTACATGTAGAGCCATACCGTATGTTTTATTTTGGATATTCCTAGTTACGGTAAAAGTATTTTGGAATATTTCCTCTTATTGCCTCGTAGCACTTTTTGAATCTTACTTGACTGTATGCATTTACTATTCAATTATGAATAGATTCGATGGTAAGGCCTAGGGCTTCGAGCTACAAACTCAATCTGCCTAGGGACTAGGCCTATTAGAATGTTATTGCTTAGGCCTAGCCCGCCTAGGTGAATTATAACCTCAAAATACTAGAAAACTTTGAGGTAATTGTACTAATGAATTGGCTTTTAACGATAGATAATATAAATAACTAAACTAGATTATGGTTACAGTTAATAAACTCTGAAAACAATCTTACCTTGAAGTTATTTTGACAGCTTCTGAAGTGACAGCTTCGTTGTCTAAACTCGTTTTCACATCGTTCAAATCAGCTGTTGAGTATCGAAAATGTAGCCGCATTCTGATTGGTTATAACTATGCTATTGGCACGCTGTGATGACGTAGTTACACGTTCATCTGTATCGCCACGGCCCGGTAATGGTGTGCCGTGTTGTTACTCATAACGCAATGGCTTCAACGCGCATTGTCTTTGAGATGTGTCGAGAATTGGGCTTTTAGTGCGGGAGCAAAACCAATGCGCGTTCAGACCATATGCTTTCACGCGTATGTGCTTCAAAACGTACGAACTCGAGAATAGGGCCCCAGCTGGCAGTGGATGCAGAGCCACCGCCGGTGGAATTCATGTCTTTCTTTCTGTTGCTGGCTTTGTTCTTAGTGTTGTTGCGCCAATCTTTCCAACATTAGAAGGAAAGTTCATGTGATCATTAAGATAAGATTTCTGATGTACACACTAGTTGGTTATTGAGATGTTCTTTAATCATGCATAGGCCTAGGCCTTTAGGAGGTACGTTAGGCGTATAATAATTACCGTTTTCCACTTCTCGCCATCTTTTGTTGCTCCCTTGCCTATGGCGTTCAGAATCATGGCCAATTCACTCCACATTTTGGATGCTTTTTCTCTGCCAAGCGGGCCCAGCAAACGTCCCGCAGCAAATTCCGGGTGCCCCATCATAAAATCGAGCAACGCTTCCTGTTGCTCTTCACTCACTTTACGGCCTTTGCTTGGAAGACCCATTCTTAACATTTATTAGCTAGGCCTCCTTAGTAGTATAGGCCTAAATACTTTTTACACAAAATGAATGGAGCCTACTTGAATAATAAGAATTTTGCTTGATAAATAAAAATAAATAACTAGTGAGTACCACTATACTACTATCTAACTCTACTCTACTCGATCTAGCTCTACTATATAAAATATCACCTCAACTTATCACCTTAACTGTTTTTCTTTGGATTACCAAAATCTAATTACAAAGTTTACCAAGTTTCTATGTGATCAAAATATCTTCGCGGTACTGTTGTAAGCTCGTGATTGGCTAATCGACGATGTCAGCTGTTCCTCTCGAATAGTATCGATCTTTTTTCGATATGTTGCACCAAGAGTTGAAATTATCCTATTACCCGTGTTCAACCGACAAGTCCCGTTTCACTTGGGCTTATAGAATCGGCGTTTAGATTCAAAACACATCGCACTCGCAGTGTTATCAGATCAAGTCGCTGCTAGTTGGAAATACAACTCGCGAGTTGAACCAAAAGTTACAGAATAAGGCTCCAATTTGATTTCGCTCTCTTTAGCGTAAAGCGAGCGCAAAGCGATCGAATGTTTTGTTTTAATATTTACGTTGGTTACCCTGTTTGCGATATATCGACTATATATCGCAATATTTGCAGCTGACCTTGAGAGATCAGCTGTTCTCTGTTTAATTGTAATATGTCACGTAAAATAAGTAGTAAAATGTCAAAACGAGTACGAAGCTCTAATTATACTCTGAAAGAGAGTATTGTGTTGGTGGATGCAGTGGAGAGGCATCCCGTGGTCAACTGTAAGAAGACGGAAAATTTTCCATATTTTGAAACCTTTGACGCTCAAAATAACGTTCAAGAATGTATATAATTGATTTACTTAACTCACCAGACCGTTGTTATTATTGTCGATGAATGAATCTAGCCTTCTGGTTTTCTTCACAGATTTCGATTCCTTTTTTAGTGTCTTGAGCAATATTTTCTCTATATCGTCAAAATCCCTGAACCAAAAGACGAGCTCGTCTCATAGTGCTACGGCTATCTCTTGAAACTCGGTTGAGAAATGAAATAAGTTGTCAAAATCAATAATAACATGTAAATGACAAATTTACAGAATAAGTTAAAAGAACTCCTTTACGAACAGCTTGCTAAGCGTCTTGTCTTTGAGAATATCCAATGGCAACTGACTTGTCGTTTACAACTTACAAGACACAAACTGAGAACTAAAGACACAATATCCTATCTCAAAAATGGTCATTCTTGAATTTATCGTTAACACATGTGCAATATGCATCCGCTTTTCTATTCTTTACAGAAGGCCGCGGTCAGTCCCGTTACTTATTTTTATTACGAGTGCGAGTACCATAAAGTTGGGTCTTTCGTTCACTTCAAGTCGTGTTTCCAATGTCTAACTGTGATAGGTTTGATATGACTTATGAAATTCATGATTTCAAATTGATGTTTCATCATGATTTTGCATTTGTTGCATTACAAATTTGGCAAAATATTGATTAAAAGTTGATCAATTTTGAATTTTATAACTCGAAATAAAATTACAACCTGAACACAAATGAGGTGATAACAAATTGACAAACTAACTAGTGCTGTGGAAGCTAACTAGGGTCATACAAGCAGAGGTTTTCCAATTCAAGCAAGAATAGAGTATTTCAAATGAGCTGTTGGTGTATACGAATTGATATGAATGTTATATTGAATATATATGAATATGAATATTAATACCGTTAATTACGAATGGGACGATCCGTTTGACTTTTCTTCGACCATCGGCTAGAAGACACAAATAGAAACACTTTGTTAGATAAGCAAAGCAAACAGTCATTACTTTCTACCATTTGCTATTTCTGCTGGGGTAGAAGTTGAACATTGTTAAATGTTTGATTTTTTTCTCATGCTGCTTAACGACCCCACCAACAGCTAGGTTATACGGGGGTACGAATGAGCGGGTGATGATGAAACGATGAAGTGATGATAGCTGAAAGGACGTTGACCCATGCCTTCAGCGGGACTCGAACCC